>JAKSZT010054221.1:444671-477821 GCA_026826555.1 Tolypeutes matacus
CTGGTCCTATATAAGGGGGGATAGCCCCAGAGACTGATGCCTTATCAGTGGGTTCACCAGTCCCTTCTATTCAAACCTACATGTGATGCTGGAGTTTCTTAGGTATACTTCCAGAGACTGGAGCCTCCCGCCTACCTATGTGCCAGGTGTGCATGAAATCTAGGTGGAGCTGTAACTCCTACCCTACAGCTCAATGGACTCATCCAAGTCACCTGGTGAGGAGACAACAATGGGAAATGGCCATCCCAGGGAATGGAGAGGGCCTGCATCTGCAGGCAGGATCATCCCACCCACCATATCCATGGGATATAAGCCCTCTCTCACTTGGAGTTGGAGTGGACATCACCATCCCAGTCGCCTCTGGATTGGGGGAAGAACTATGGACTAGAGTGGACTTGATGGTATTCTCTTGCTCACATATGGTGATTCTTGCAATGCAAGAAATTATAACAATGATGTGGAGCCCGTGGCCACTTGACAGTTTTTGGGTAGGGAGGGGATGAGCAGTTGAAATACTGGGGCTTCTTTGGGAGTTGGAGGTTGTCCTGAGTATTGTTGTGGCAACGGATGTAGGCCATTTTAAATCAGCACACACCACTCAGAACTGAGTGGGAGAGAGTGTGGTCTACAGTATGAACTGTGGTCTATGGTTGGTGGCAAGGCTCCAGGATGTGTAAGTTCATTGAGGTTGGTGGGCCACACTGTGGGAGATGTTTGTGTGGGATGTGGGCAACATGGGAATCCCAGTGGGTTCCATGTAATATTTTAGGTAATCTAAGCACCTCTTAAAATATATGTATATATATATATATATATAAATAACATTTTTGTAAGCAAATACACATATATGCATATATATTTATATATCATTTTACAAATGTTTGTATGTATTGTGAGAATTTTGATTTTTACCCATAATAAAAAAAAAAGAAAAAAAAGAAAGTACTGATGTGTGAATGCTCTTATGGCACTATGACAAGGAAGGGTTACTGGTTTAGGGTTTTGGACGCGGGAGCATTCAGGACAGGGCGCATCTGGAGCATGCTTCTAGGCAGTGTGTGAGTGTTCATTCTGTCATAATATGTTGTATCAGTGGTTGGAAACCCACATAATGAGCAGGAAGGAGTTGGACTCCCATCTTTGGGAGGACCATTTTGTTCAGAAATAAACAGGTGGGAGTCTCTTAAGAGCAAGGGTGGTTCCTAATAGGGGAGGACAAACCAGCATGTCAAGACCTCTTGTTCCATGTAACTATGAATCTTGTCATCCAATGCATCAAGCCAGGAGATTACCGTGGGCCCCAGGGAGATGGGGTGGGAAGAATAGAATAGATCGAATGGGGTATTTAATGGACAGTGGAAATGTTCTTCATTACCATACAGTGATGGACACAGGACAGGGTAAATATCTTCAAAATTTATAAAAGTGTACGGTCTAAAATGTAAACCATAGTGTAAACCATTGACAATGCTTAGTAGCTATGTTTCACTATTTGTATATCAGGTATAACAATGCGCTACCATCCACATATAAAAAGGTATTAATATGGGGGGGGGGAAAGGTGGAGGATGTTGGGTATATGAGAGTCTCCTGTATTCTGTGTTTGACTTTGCTGTGACCTAAAACTTCTTTGAAAGCAAAATGAAAAATAGTAAGACACTGGGGAATGAGAGGGGGAAGATGCCACAGTACAGACTGGACACCAGATATTGCAGTGATGAAAGGCTGAAGGTCAAAAAAATTTTCTTTTCTTATTTTTCATTTTGCTAATATCCCAATCTTTTAATTTCATTTTATTTTTAGTTTTTTTTTTAATTTTATGTATTTTATCTCTTACATTTAAACTTATTATTATTTCATTTTCCTATTAATTGTATTCAGCTATTGTAATGGCTTCATCTTTAAAGAAGCTTTGGATCACAGAAGGGTTACAAATGGGGTGGGGGAGGATCGTTGGTGTGGGGTCTCAGGGATGGTGGATGCATGGGAGGAAGTTCACCTGAGCATAAATATAAGGTTTATAAAAATGTTCAGTTGTTCATGGGGCATTATCACAGTGGGTGGAGAATCACTCAATAAATGAGAGAATACTGAATTCCCATCCTGGAGGGCTCTGCCACATTCTCTAAGGGAGCAGCAACAGTCCCCCAAGTGCAGGGGCAGTGACTGGCGAAGGAGGATGATCCACTGTTGGGCCTTTGATATTGATGACTAGCCCTATGAGTCTTTGCTCTTGAAATTGTAACTTAGCCTAATGTTATGGGGTGCCTAAGGGTTGCCTCCTGAGAGCCTCCTTGTTGCTCAAATGTGGACTCTCTCTAAGCCAAACTCAGCATATGAATGCATTACCTTCCTCCCGGTGTGGGACATGACTCCCGGGGATGAGCCTCCCTGGCACCGAGGGATTGCTACCAAATGCCAACTGGAAATGCAACTGGAAAAAGACCTTGAATAAAAGGGGGAAAAGGTAAAGACAAATGAGTTTATATGGCTAAGAGACTTCAAAATGAGTCGAGAGATCATCCCAGAGGTAACGCTTATGCACATCTCAGTAGGATCTCATAGAATTCCAAAGTGGCTATCACCCCAAATAGTGGGGCTCCTGAGGGCTCTGGAGACACCCAGGTTCTATGTCAGGGTGGATAGCTCCGGAGTTTGGTGCCTTGCCAGTGGGCCCTACTTTGGAGTTTGTGCTCCTGAGAGTGACAAAGTTGGACTCAACTATGTCTTCACTGCACGTGGCTCATCTGTCCCTTCTGTTCAAACCTATGGTTGGTGCTGGATTTTGTAGGTGTGCATGTGGAGGCGTGAGTATTTGGGCTATCCTTGTGCCAGCTGGGCCTGGAACCTCGGTGGACCTGCAGCTCCTGCTCTACAGCTCATTGGACTCACCCAGGACAACTGATGGGGAGATGATGATGGACAAGGGCCATTCCAGGGAATGGAGCTGCAGGCAGGATAATCCCATCCATCTTCCCCATGGGATATAAACCCCCTCTCAATTGGAGGTGCAGTGGACATCACATCCCAGACTCCTCAGGATGGGGGGAAAAGCTATGGTCTAGCGTGGACTTACTTGTATTCTACTATAGACATATTATGATTCAAGCAATGGAAGAAATTTCAACATTGATGTGGAGTCAGTGGCCACTGGAGGCTCTGGGGGCAGGGAGAGGGAAAATCAGTTGTAATACAAGGTTTTTTGGGGGGATTTGGGAATTGTCCTGAGTGATATTGCAATGACAGATATAGGCCATTTTATACCATCATATAACATACAGAACTGTGTGGGAGAAAGTGTGTTCTACAATGTGAACTATGGTCCATGCTTAATGGCAAAGCCCCAGGATGTGTTTATCAATTGCAATTAATGTGCCACACTAATGAAGGATGTTTATGTGGGAGATTGTGGGAGGTGTGGGAGGTAGGGCATATGGGAATCCCTACATTTTTTGTGTAACATTTATGTAATCTAAGTGTCTTTAAAAAAAATTTTTTTTTAATTTTAAAAAGAGCCTATGCACCAAAAATACTGTTTACAATGGGTACACAATCCACAGAAATAGATTAACATTTATTTAATATATTTTTTTATTAGAAAAGTTGTGAGCTTACAAAATAATCATGAATAATATACAGAACTTGCATACATCACCCCTTCACCAACACCTTACATTGTTGTGGAACATTTGCCACAGATTATGAAAGAACATCATCAGACTATTACCACTAACTGTGGTCCACAGTGTACATTTGGTATTTTTTTTCCATACACCCCCTATTATTAACACTGCTTATCAATATTGTACATTTTTTATTGTTCATGCTTTCATATTTGTACTGTTAACCACAGTCCATCTTCCACCACCTGGTTCACTGTGTTATACATATCATGCCTTGTACAACCCAACCAAAGTGTACACTCAGTGGCTCTCACTTTCATCGCAGAGTTGTGCAGTCATTGCCTCAGTAAATTTTTGAACGTTTTCCTTAGTCAAAAAGAAAAAAATCCCATAACTCCTTATTATTGACCCTTAGCATTGATGTAGTACCTTCTTTGACATTTATGAAAGAATATTATAATATTGCTGGTAACTGTAGTCCATAAGATACATTAATTGTATTTTTCTATGCATCACCATATTCTTACCACCTTGTAATAATGACTATGCATTTGTTCTAGTTCTTAGAAGAACATTCTTGTATTTGTATTATAAACCACAATCCTTATCCACTTCCAGGTTCACGATGTTATTCAGTCCCTAGATTATTCTCTAGCTTTCTTTCAATTGGCATTTACATCTGTAGTCTACCCCTTTTAGTCACAATCTCATTTATAAATGAGCCATGTTAGTTATACTTACTATAATGTGTTACCATCAACTCTATCCATTTCCCAAAGTTTAAAGTCAAGCTAATTAAAATTCTACATACATTAAAAATCAGTACTCCTTCTTAGTCCTCATCCTATCATAGTATTCCAATGTATGTCTAAGCCACATTTTGTTTATCCATTCATTGGTTGATGGACACCTGGGTCGTTTCCAATTTTTGGCAAATGTGAATAATGGCACTATGAATATCGGTGTGCAAATGTCTATTTGCATCACAGTTTTCAGTTTTTGTGGATATATTCTTAATACAGGAATTGTTGGATCTATATTTAGCTTCCTAAGGAACCATCAAACTCTCTTCCACGGTGGCTTCACCATTCTACATTCCCATCGGCTGTGGATAAGTGTTCCTATTCCTCCATTTGATCATGATGAATAATTATTTTTAAATGTGTTGTTGGATTCAATTATCAAGTATTTTATTGAGGATTTTTGAATCTGTATTCATTAGGGAAATCGGTGTACAATTTTCTTTTTTCATAATATCTTTATCTGGCTTTGGTGTTAGGTTGAAATGGGCTTCATAGAATGAGTTTGCTAGTGTGCCTTCCTGCTCCATTTATTTGGAAGAGCTTGAGTAAGACTGGTATTAACTCTTCTTTTAATGTTTAGTAGAATTCACCTGTGAAGCCATCTGGTCCAGGGCTTTTCATTTTGGGAAGTTGTTTGATGTCTGTTTCAATCTCTTTTTTGTGATTGGTGTGTTGAAGTCTTCTATTTCATCTAAGGTCATTGTAGGTTGTTTGTATTTTCCTAGGAATTTGTTCATTTCTTATACTTTGTCTTGTTTTTTTGGCATACAGTTTTTCATAGTATCCTCTTTCTCTCCAAATTTATAATATTGAATATATTAATTATTAATAAATATTTTACAAAAATGAATTACATATAACAGTATTTTATAGTCTCTTATTTGTGTAGGGTCAGTAGTAATGTCCCCATTCTCATTTTGGATTTTATTTACTTGTATCTTCTCTCTTTTTTTCTTTGTCTAGCTAAAGGTTTGTCAATTTTGTTGATCTTCTTGAAGAAACAACTTCTTGCTTTGTTAATTCTATTGTTTTGTTGTTGTTGTTCTCAATTTCATTTATTTCTGCTCTGATCTTTGTTATTTTATTCCTTCTTCTTTAAGAATAGTTTGCTGTTCTTTTCCTAGTCCCTCCAGCTGTGTAGTTAGGTCATTGATTTTAGCTCTTTCTTTTTTAAAAATATATACATTGAGGGCTATAAATTTCCCTCTCTGTACTGCCTTGCTACATCCCATAGGCTCGGATATGTTGTGCTTTCATTTTCATTTGTCTTAAGATGTTTATTGATTTCTCTTGCAGTTTCTTCTTTAACCCACTGATTATTTAAGAGTGTGTTGTTTAATTTCCATATGTTTGTGAATTTTCCCTTTTTCCATCTGCTGTTGATTTCCAGCTTTATTCCATTATGATCAGAGAAGGTGCTTTGTATAATTTTAATCTTTTTAAATTTATTGAGATCAGTTTTGTGAACTAACATATGGTCTATACTGGAGAAAGATCCATGAGCACTTGAGAATATATTTCATGCTGTTTTGGGGTGAAATGTTCTGAATATGTCTATTAGCTTTAATTCATTTATCATATTATTGAAGCTATTTCTTTATTGAACCTTTGCCCAGAAGCTCTATACAATGAAGAGAGTGGTGTATTGAAGTCCCCAACTATTACTGCAGATATATCTATTTCTCCCTTCAGTGTTGCCAGTGTTTGCCTCATGTAATCTGGGGCATCCTGGTTAGGTACACATATATTTAGGTTTGTTATTTCTTCCTGATGAAATGCCCATTTTATTACTATATAATGTCCTTCCTTTTTCTAATAACAATGTTACTATTAAAGTCTATTTCATTTTGTATAAGTATAGCTACTCCTGCTTTTTTATTTTTTATTTTTTTGGTTGCTGCATACATGGAATATCTTTTTCCAGCCTTTTACTTTCAATGTATTTGTATCCTTGGCTCTAAGATGAATCTTTTATAGACAGCATATAGATGCTTAATAATTTCTTATCCATTCTGTCAGTCTGAGTCTTTTGATTGGGGAGTTTAACCCATTAACATTCAATGTTATCACTGTAAAGGCAGCTCTTACTTCACCCATTTTGGTCTTTGGGTTTTATCTGCCATATCTTATTTATACCACTCCTTTTACACTTTTAATTACTTTTTTCTTCATTTCTAGACCCTCTTCCAAGCCACTCTCTCCTGTCTTTTCTTTTCAGGCTGTAGCACTCCCCTTAGTATTTCCTGCAATGCCAGTCTCTTGGTTACAAACTTTCTCAGTTTCTGTTTATCTCTGAATAATCTAAACACCCTCATTTTTTAAAGACAATTTTGCCAGATATAAGATTCTTGGCTGGCATTTTTTCTCTTACAGTATCTTAAATATATCATACCACTACCTTCTTGCCTCTATGGTTTCTGATGAGAAATCAGCACTTAATTTTATTGGGCATCCCTTATATGTGATGAATCACTTTTCTCTTGCTACTCTCAGGATTCCCTCTTCATCTTTGGCATTTGACATTCTGGTTATATGTGTTTTGGATAGATCTATTTGGATTTATTTGTATGGAGTATGTTGTGCTTCTTGGGCAACTGCTGTATTTTTCTGGAAGTTTTATAGTTTATCTCATATATTTAAATCTATGATACATCTCCATTTTGAATTAATTTTTGTGTATGGTGTGAGATAAGAGTTGGGGTTAATTATTTTACACATAGGTACCCAGTTATCACAGCACCATTCATTGAAAAGGCTATCCTCCCCCACCATATTGAATTACCTTATATATGCAGTCTTATTTCAGGACCCTGCTTTTCTATTCCATTGATCTGTATGTCTATCTTTATGCCAATAGCATTCCATCTTGCTTACTGTGAATTTATAGTAACTCTTAGTATTAGACATTTAAGTCTTGAAAATGTGTTCCTTTCAAAAATTTTGTTGGCTACTTTTGGTCCTCTGCATTTCCATATGAATATTAAAATTAAATTTTCGATTTCTATTTTAAAAAGCCTGTGGGATGGGAAGCGGCTGTGGCTCAATCAGTAGGGCTCCCGTTTACCATATGGGAGGCCCCGGGTTCGGTTCCAGGGGCCTCCTGGTGGGGGCGGGCCCGCCCGCACGGCGTGGTTGGCTGACCCAGCGAGCACAAGCAGCAGGGGGGGGATAAATGAATAAATAAATAAAATCTTTAAAAAATAAATAAATAAATAAATAAAAAGCCTGTGGGGATTTTGTTTGGGAATGAATTCAAATTATAGGTCATTTTGGGGAGAAGTGACATTTTAAAAATATTTCAATCCATACACATGGGAAATCTCTTCATTATATAGGTCTTTTTCTATTTCTCTCAACAATGTACTGAAATTTTCTGTTTATAAGTTTTGCACATTTTTATTAAATTTATTAAGTATTATTTTATCTGTCAATGGATTTTTAAATTTTAAATTTCTAATATTGCTAGTCTGTACAGATCATTTTGGTATAATTGGTCTTTCATCACAGCCTTGCTCAATTTACTTATTAGTCCTAGTAGCTTTTTTGTATATTCATTAGACTTTTCCAGATACATAATTATGTTATCTGTTAATAAACACAATTTTACATATATCTTTCCAATCTGAATGCCATTTTTTTCTTTTTCTTGACACATTGCACTAAGAAGTACAGTACAATGTTGAACAGAAATGATAAGAGCAAAGACCTTTGGCTCTTTCTTCATCTTAGGTAGAAAGCATATACTCCAGGGTTGACAAACATTTACTTAAAGGTCCTGATAGTAAATCTTATAGGGTTGAAGGATATACTATTGCCACTGTAGGATGATAACAGCCATAGGCAATATGTAAATGAATGGACATGACTGTATTGCAATAAAGCTTTATTTACAAAAACAGGAGGCCCACCCGTGGGTTGTAGTATGCTTACTCCTGATTTAGTCCTTTACCATCTTTCATAGATGTCCCTTTAAAATTTTTAACTTTTTATTTTGAAATAATTTCAGACTTACAGGACAGTTGCAAAAATAATGCAAAAGCCATAAAGAGAACTCCAACATACCCCTGATCCAGATATCCATATCCACCAAATTTTATTTTTGAAAATTGCCTTGTCATTCTTTCTATCTATAATTACATCTATCTATCATCTATCTGCCTGTCTTTCTATTTATCTATCTATTTTCTAAACCTTTCAGAATAAATTGTATACTTAATGCTCCTCAAACACTTTAAGGAATATTCATTCTAGTTTGCTGAATTTTTCTTGTGAAAATGTATTAACGTTTGTCAAATGTATTTTCTGCACCTATTGATGTTATCATGCTGTTTTTCTCCTTTATTATCCTGGTATATTACATTAACTGGTCTTCAAATGTTAAAACAACCTTGCATTCCTGGGATAAATTCCACTCAATAATGTTATATAATCCTTTTTGTATGTTAGCATAAGTTCATAACATTTCCCCATAATTTTCTTCATTTCTGTAGTGTCAGTAGTGGCCCCTTTTTCATTTTTTATTTTGATAATTTGTGTCTTCTTCTTATCTTGATTATCTGAGGGCTTATCAGTTTTGCTGATCTTTTGAAACAACTTTTGGTTTCATTGATTTTTTTCTTTTGCATTTTTTTTTTTTTTACTGTTTCATTGATTTCTTCTCTGATCTTTAGTATTTGTTTCCTTTGCTTGTTTTGGATTTAATTTGTTCTTGTTTTCCAGTTTCTTAAGGTGTAAGTTTATATTATCGATTTGAGAAGTTTATTTTCTATATTAAAGAGTTTAAAGTATAAATATTGGCCTCATAGATTGAATTAAGGGCTGCTCCATTCTCTTCAATTTTTTTTGCAAGAATTTGAACAGAATTGGAGTTAATTCTTCTGGGAATGTTTGGTAAAATTCCTCTGTGAAACTGTCTAGTCCTGGGATTTTCTTTGTTGGGATTTTATTATTATTATTATTTCTGATTCAATCTCTTTACTACTAATTAAATGTTGAGATCTTCTATTTCTTCTTGAGCCAGTGGAGATAATATGTGTGTTTCTAAGAATTTGTCCATTTCAAATAGGTTATCTAATTTGCTGGTGTACAGTTGTTCAGATTATCCCCTTTTAGACCTTTTTATTTCAGTGAGGTTGGTATTAATGTCCCCAATTTCATTTCAGGTTTTCATTATTTTATCCTCTATTTTTCTTATCAGGCTAGCTAAATGTCAGTTTAAAAAAAAAAAAAAAAAAAAACAATTTATTGAGGTATATCATTCATACGTGAACATACATAAACAATAAGTATTTAGTAAACATTGTGATCTTACAAAATAAACATGCATAACATCATACAGGGCTCCCATACATCACACCACAAATACTTTGCATTGTTGTGAAACATTTGTTAACAAATTATGAAAGAGCATGGTTAAAGTATTACTACTAACTATAGTTCATATCTTACTCCCCTATACTTTTTTTAAATGATTTATTTGTCTATTTATTTACTTTTATCGATTTTTACACACACACCCCATTTTTGCTGTTTTTGTGTCCATTTGCTGGGCAACTCTCTGTATCCATTTCCTGCTCTCTCTTCTCATCCTTCTCCTGTCTTCACTGGGATTTGATCCTCGGAACCTCCGATGTGGGAGAGAGGCATCCTACCACCTGTGCCACCTTAGTTCCTGGTTTTTCAGCACATCTTGTCTTGGCTCTCCCTTGTGTCACTCTCTTCTTACGTCATCATCTTGTTGCATGACTCAGGGGGCCTGATGGTGCACCCGTGTGTGGGGCCTGGGGGGCTCACCTACTTGCAGGACCTGACAGCGCACCCACTTATGGGGCCTGGGGGGCTCACCCACACATGAGGCCTGGTGGTGCACCCACACATGGGGCCTGGTGGCGCACCCACACATGAGGCCTGGAGGGCTCACCCACTTGTGGGGCCAGACGGCACACCTCGCATGGGGCCTGGCAGCCCGCATGCCTTTTATATTTTTCTTTTTTTTAATTTTTACCGGGAGGTCCCAGGGATCGAACCCAGGCCTCTCCATATGGGAGATGGATGCCCAACCATTCGAGCCACATCTGTCCCCCTGCTATATGTCTTAAGGTTGACCAAAGATACCCAAAGTTACAGTCTTTTCCCATCCAGGATGGTCATATAATAAATCAGGCTTAGTTTATCACCAGCATTCTAAAAATCAGACCTAGGGAGAAAAACTAGGTCTGAGGACACATGCATGGTTTCTAATATAGCAAATGTTTAGCCTACCCTGATTATCACAAAATCAAGACACCAAGAATATTCTCATTGTTTGTCAATTTTATTGCTCTTTTCAAAGGACCAACTTGTGGTTTTATTGATTCTCTCTATTGTTTTTTTGTTTGTTTCGTTTTTTATTTTATTTGTGTCTGCTCTAATCTTTGTTATTTCTTTCCTTATGCTCACTTTGGGTTCAGTTTCCTCTTCTTTTTCTAGTTCTTCCAGTTTTGAGGTAAGGTCTTTGATTTGCAGCCTTTCTTCTTTTTTAATGTAAGCATTTAGAACTATAAATATCCCTCTCAGCACTGCCTTTGATGCATCCCATAGGTTTTGGTATGTTGTATTTTCATTTTCATTCACCTTAAGGTATTTCTTAATTTCCCTTATGATTTCCTCTTTCAGCCATTAGTTTTTTTAAAAGAGTATGTAGTTTAATTTCCACATATTTGTGAATTTCCCATTTCTCTCACAGTTATTGATTTCTTTCCATTGTGGTTGAAGATGATATATTGTATGATTTCAATATTTTTGAAATTATTGAGACTTCTTTTATGATCTAATATATGGTCTATCCTGGAGAATGATCCATGTACATTCAAAGAAAATATGTATTCTGTTTTTGTTGGTTGTAATGTTCTATATAAGTCTGTTAGGTCTACTTGGCTTAGAGTATTGTTCAAGTCTTACATTTACTTATTGATCTTCTGACTAGATGTTCTATCCATTATTGGAAGTTGTGTACTAAAGTCTCTTACTATTAATGGAGAACCACCAAATTCTCCCTTCAAATCTGTCAGTATTGCTTCAAATATTTGGGGGCTTTGTTGTTAGATTCATATACCTTTATCATTGTTACATTTTCTTGTTGAATTGTCCCCTTTATCAGTATATAATGACTGTCTTTGTCCTTTGCAAATGTTTTTAACTTAAAGTCTATTTTATCTGATATTAGTATAGCTACCCCAACCCTCTTTAGGTTCCTACTTCCATGGTATATTGGTTTCCATCTTTTTACTTTCATCCTACTTGTATCCTGGAGTTTAAGGTGAGTCTCTTGCAGACAACATATAGTTGGACCATGCTCTTTTATCCATCCTGCCAATCTCTGCCTTTTGACTGGAGAGTTTAATCCATTTAAATTTAAAGTCACTACTGATAATGCAGGACTTTCTTTGGCCATTTTGTTATTTACCCTTTTTAAGTCTTAGCCCTTCATGTCTCTCAAATCTTCCATTAATGCCTACATATATATTATTATTATTATTATTATTATTATACTATATCGAGTGCTCTCTCTTTTCTATATAGATATATTTTTTCACATATTTTCCTTGTTGTTACCATGCAGTTAAATTTTATTTATTTTTATTTTTTTTAATTGGGAGGTCCCAGGGATTGAACCCAGGTCTCTCCATATGGGAGATGGACACCCAACCATTTGAGCCACATCCACCCCACCCCCCTAGTTCAAATTTAACATCCTAAATATATAATAGTATTAAGTGGTTCAATACAAATTAACTTCAATTATGTTGTATGTCCAAAACTATGGATATATCATCACTTTTTATGCATTTGCATTTTAACATGTGTTGGGTGTAAGTGGAGTTAAGTACCAAAAAATGCACTACTGGCCTTTATAATTGCCAAATGATTACCCTTACTCTAGGTCTTTATTTCTTTATGCCACTTTGAACCACTGTCTAATGTCCTTTCAGTCTGAAGAACTCTCTTTAGCATTGCTTGAAGGGCAGCTAAAATAAAGAAACACACAAAAATATGTGCATAAAATATAAAATAATTATGGTAGGAAACACACTAAACTCATAGCAGTAATGATTCTTCGGTGGGGAAGAAATAAATGGAATCAGGGAGAGTGACCAAAAGGGATTTTAGACTTTTCTATAATGTCTTAATTTGCTTTTCAAAACTTTTTATTTTGAAATTATAGACTCATAGGAAGATGAAAATAGAGCCCACAATGTTCTCTGAACCTTTCACCCCATTTCCTCCAATGGTGACATCTTATATAGCTGTAAGAAAATATCAAGATCAGGAAATTGACAATAGTTGCTGTTAACTAGACTACAGAACTTATTCAGTTTTCACTATTTTTAAAACCTGCATTCTTGTGGGGTGTGGGGGTGCATACATGTAGTTCTATATAATTTTATCCCATGTATAGATTTGTATAATCACCACCACAATGAAGATAGAGAGCTACTCCATTACCACAACTCCAGTAGTACCCATAAAAATGTGTGTTAAGATATAGTATTATTTTGTGTGTTTCTTTCTACATAAATGTTATCATATGGTGTACAATATTCTGTAACTTGCCTTTTCCATTCAATGTTAAGATATATTTATTTTAACACATATAGCTCTAAATTAATTTATTTTAACTGTTCTATCATATTCCATTGAATATAAAAATTTCATTTAACTATTTCTATATTATTGGCTTTTCAAATTTTTGAATTTTTTCAGATTTTTGCAGTGCTGTAGAAAATATTTTGTACATGTCTCTTAATACACTTAAGTGTTTTTCTCTAGGGTAATAATGGAATTGGGGTGTCATAGGTTATTAACATTTTCAATTTTATTAGAACTACCAAATTATACCCCAAAGTGGCTGTACCAATTTACATACCCACCATTTTCCCACACCTTTGCTAAAATTAAAGCTTATTCTCCAAATCTAGCCTATATAAAGTCACTCTATCCCATGACAGTCTCAGTGTTGTGTCATGTCAAATTAAACACAAATCCAAAATCCAAAAAGAAATTTAAAACAAATTTATATTTTTGACAATTACATATGCCATTCATAACACACAGTGATCTTTTAAAAAATGATTTTCATCCATTTACCTTTCTAAATTCCCACTCATTATGGAATAGCATATACTCCCAATCTCATTCTACCTCTCTCAAAATTACCTAAAATGCTCATACCTATTCTAAGTTATTTTTTCTTCTTTCAGTAATTCTCTGCCCTTTCCAATGTAAATGAATCAAACAAATCCTGGCTTATTTCATTACTCTCCCTTAACCGTTATCCTGATATTTAGAACAAAGACCAAGAACAGAGTGTGCAAGGATAGAATTGTCTTTAGTAGATATACAAGGAAGAGAGTTTGTAAATATTTTTATTTTAATTATTTTTCTTATCATACATGCTTCTGCACAACAGATGATTTTAAGTTGGAACTTTAAGCATGAAAAATGTCTTCCCATAATGTGTATTTTTCTGTGCACAGTACACAGAAAAATCTAGATCCTGAAGAACAAAAACACAGCTTCCAGGGATAAAGTAGATAAGAAGTGCTCATACCAGAACAGCTAGAGCAAGAAGTATTAATAAAAACCTTTTTATTAATATCATCATCTTGTTTGTGAGAGAGGTGGAGCAAGCATAGAAAGAACAGGATATATACTATTTGCTCTTAAGGATCTTTAAGTTTAGTTTAAAGTGTCACTGTGACATTGTGGTTAAGAATACAGACTCTGAGGTCAGACTGCATGGGTGACCTGACTTCACCACCTACTTTTTGTGTGACTTTGGTTAAGTCTTTTTAGCTCTCTGAATCTGTTTCCTTGTTTATAAAAGACAATAGTATTACCTATTTCATAAGTTTGAAGGAAAGAGTTCTTCCTACTCTTGATATATCTTTCCATGTGAAAGGAAAAAAAATACCTTTTCTCTGCACATCCCTCACTCCTCCATCAGGGAAAGGTAAATCAAAATCATAATAAAATACTACTTTAAACCATCAGGTTAGCCGTTATCAAAACAACAGAAAATAACAAGTGTTGACAAGGATGTGGAGTAATTGTAACCCTCGTGATGGGAATGTAAAATGGTGTACTCACTGTAGAAAGTACTTTTGTCATTTCCTAAAAAGTTAAACATAGAATTACCATATGACCCAGCAAGTCAACTCCTTGGTAATAAACCAAAAAGAATTGAAAACAGGTGTTCAAACAGAAACTTGTACGTAAATGTTCATGACAGAATTATTCACAATGGCAAAAATGTGGGAGCAACCCCAGTGTCCATTTACAGATAAATAGATAAACAAAATTTGGTATATCTATACAATGCACTATTACTTATCCATAAAAATGAATGAAACACTGATACATGCTACAACATGGACCCAACCTTGAAAACATTTTGCTAAGTGAAAGAAGCCAGACACAAAAGGTCACATATAGTATGATTCCATTTATATTATATATATTATATATGTATATTATATTAAGAAATAAGTATTTGTTCATCAATTGTAACAAATGTACCACACTAATGTAATATGTTATTAATAGAAGAAAATGTGAGAGGGGGAGGGGGTAGACTATATGCGAATCAGCTTTATTTTCCATGTAACTTTTCTGTACTCTAAAACTTCTTTAAAAATACAGTTTGTGTGGGACGTGATGGGAGGTGTGGGAGGTGGGCAACATGGGAATCCCAGTGGGTTCCGTGTAATATTTTGGGTAATCTAAGCACCTCTTAAAATATATGTATATATATATATATAAACAACATTTTTGTAAGCAAATACACATATATGCATATATATTTATATATCATTTTGCAAATGTTTGTATGTATTGTGAGAATTTTGATTTTTACCCATAATAAAAAAAAATAAAATAAAAAATAAAAATAAATAAAAATAAAAATAAAATAAAAAAAAAAGAGAAAAAAAAATACAGTTAAAAAAAATAAATATGTGCTGGCACAGTGCAATTTTCTCCTCTTCTCTTCTTGGGAGCCAGGCTGCCCACAGGAAGCATGCAACACAGCAAGGCATGCAATCTAGCGTAGCCTGGCGACTTTGGCAGAAGGGAGAGAGGAGAGTCTAAAACTCAAGGCAGGAGTCTTGGAAAAATCAGAACGGCCTGAACAGGTGACGTCCTCTCATAATGTGTGCTCTTGTTAGGGTTCACAGGCATAATGATATCCAGAAGATCTGCTGATGTAATTCATGTGAAAGGAGGTAACCCACCACAATAACTGGCAAGAAGTGGTTAAACAGCAACAAAAGGGATCCTGTTTCCTAGGGCTAGATGAGGGACATTTCCCTGAAAGAGCCCTCTTCTCTCCATATCGGACGGAGAGTCCCCTGATCCCAGTTTCTCTTCTTGTCTTATTCTTTCTTTCTCATCCGCGGCACCGTTTTCACGGACCCAGGTCCTGACCGGCAACATATGGCTCTCAACCTCTACAACTCTGCAAAGTGTGGGCTTGATTTCACTTGGGATTCCAGGAGGAAAGGCACTTTTCCTGGGAAACGTGGATTAAATGCCAATAATGCCTGAACTCATGTCTAAGGAACACAGTAGCACTTTTCAATTCCGTTTCATTTTCCTACCATTCAAGCATTCCTAATACAGAACAGAGATCTTATGCAACTCCAGTCTAAGGAACAGCTCTAGAGAAAACTGTTTTTCTCTAAACTTAAGAAATTTTCATCTCATTCTAGATCAAATTTCATTTCCTAAACTTTGCTACAGTTTAAATCAAAGATAGGGAAGTAGAAGGGGTGAGCTAGTTGGTGTTTCATGACTGGCTTCCTTAAAGCATTGGTAAAGGCCTTTGACTTGCTCCTTAACTGTCTCTGCGCTAAGGGTGCCTCAGAAATCCTGTTCTAACATTAAGACACATTCCCACTGACAGGGCCATAAGACTGGGGGCCGTTAGAGGGAACATCATGAAGAGCAGCTGCTAAAAGCAGCCATCAGGAATAACAGACAAAACTTCTGTTGATTGGAGTTACCTTGGAGGACAGCAGCTAGATACTGAGGCCTGAGAGACCTTATTAATCCAAAGCACCTGGCTTTGTCTTCCAAACTAAAATCATTAGAAGAGATTACTGTTTTCTTAATAGACTTCTAACTGACCAGATAAAACAACTTGATGTTGAGCAATTTTTAACCTCATTGAGCATCAATTTCCCCAGCTGAACAACAAAGAAAATATCTCATAGGTTTGTTGTGAAACTTAACTGAGATAAAATATGTAATTTACCTAGCATAGTGCTTGGCACATAGTAAGTACCAGATATGTGTTAATTATTAACATCAATATTTTCACTAACAAACTTAGCAGGGATGAAGGCTCAGAAACACTGGCTAGGAACTTAAGCCATAGAGACCTTGAATTGTAACCTGGCCTTCAGATTCCTCATCGGGGGGTGTGACCAGGAATAAGAGCGTTACACTTGGCACAGGTCCAAACTGCATGACTGCACAAACACTGTAACTGTTCTGTACTCAGACACATTTGAAAGGATTTTTCCACCATAAACTTCTAAATGCACTGCTTGTTTTGTAATTCGATATAGGGCAGCAGCAGCAGTGCTATCATTATTTACATTTCTTCCTTTCAGTCTTGGATCCAAGATCTTTCCAGCAGTGCAGAGTGGTTCAAAACAAAATTCTTCTCTTTCCTTAAAGAGGCATTTCATGTTACTTTCTTTTCTACTTGTAAGTAAATAAATATTAATAATCCTTTACATTGATTTCTTTCTGGGACATTTGGTCAGAAATAATTTACAGACATAAACTGTCTAATTCAGATATTAGAGGTAGTTTGACATTAAAGTCTTCCCATTATGTTGATTTTAAGAAATCATTTCGGTAGCAGAGCCTCATTAGTAACATATTAACTTTTGAATATTGTTAGTATGTTTTTCATTTTTAATGATCAAAAGGCAGTACAAAGATCAAATAAACAATTGGTAAATCTTCTCACCCTCAACGGATTTTTCTACTCTCCAAGATTTTGTATCTCCAATAGTAATGTATATAGCTGTTAATACTCAATTTATGAGTATACAAGTCAGAAAATTATTTTTATCTATGTATTTGTCAAGTCTTAAGATGGTTCTAATAGTGACCAACTCCTTTTCATTCTTGGCTTTACTTTATTTGCAGTTACATTTTTAACATTAGTAACTGTACATCTGTGTTAGTCATCTTCACTAGCATGTCCTCAGATTCTGAAAGGACTAATCTGGTTGATCTACAATGGACTGATGCACATGACACAATAAATTAACTGCTCCAGAATCTTCAACTAGTCTATACTGGAAACAGGAATAAATAGTTGTTGAAGGGCTTATGATTGAATGTTCAGGTTTTATGTAAGAAGTTTACTAGAAGAGTTCGCTCTACACACAAGGTTTCCAGGTACTATCTTTCTGTATTTCTGTCTATATTTCCATTTACTCTTTCTTTGAATTCTTCATTGCCTCCTCTTGGGTCCAAACTGTGGATCTGGGACAATATACATTTCCAAACATATGTTTAGCCCACAAGTGACCTCAGTGTTACATCTTTTCTGAAACATAAAAGTATTTTTCTCTAAATTAAAGGAGAATCACAAGGCCTCACACTTAATGGCAGCTGTTTCAAAATTAATTTCCCTTCTTTAGATGCCTAAATCGATCACAGCACATAATTACAGAATCCTGCTTTGGAAGAAGCCCTAGAACTTGATCTAATTTTCAATTAATGGCAGGATTCATTATTAGAGAATCTAGCTATAAACCATCTGTGATTGAGCACTTTAAGTTATAGAAACTCACTACCTGTCAAGGAAGACTGCTGCTTTAGTTGTTAGAAAAGTATTTCTTCAAAGGAGCTAAAACCCATTCCACTAAAACTTTTTTTGAGCAAAGATTCATGGTCCAATATAAGAAGAGTTTTCTCTACTTTCATTTAAATATTTTTCTATCAGATTATCTCTAAATGGATCAAATATAGCATATTTTAACAGAAAGTATTCCTAGTGGTTCTATCTCTGTTAATCCATGCTCCAAAATATTGCCCACTCTTTAAAACTACCAGCCCTGGTGTAGCATCCCAAACATTAGTGCCAAAACTAGAAATGCATTCTCCTATTACATTAATAATAATTTTATAGTATGGTGGCAGGAAATGCACTTTCAGTTCACTGGCTATAGCTATTAAACTATATGGAAATGACTGTCTGGAAGGCAGCCAGGTCCCTTGGCTTAAAGGCCAACCCTGAAGAAGACAAAAGTAATACAAGAAGGGAAACTATGCCACTTGACCAAAAATATTGCTGAAACTCTTTGCAGAAGTGCTTCCCAACTCTCTGTGGTAAAGGACCCTTTTATAAAATTTCCAATCTGTCACAGAGTTATACATTTGTGAAATAGGAAATAATGCACTCAGATGTAGCAGCAATGTCAAATTGCTCTAAAAATTTTAAATGCTTTACTTACCATTTGTATACTTGAAAAGTATATTTATCATACTTGTTCATCAGTGACTGGTAACAAATAGTTTTAGGACTGAGAAAAAGAAATGACAAGAATTACACTAGGTACCTTAATCCTTTTATTATGGTTCCAGTGACATGCTAGAAGGGAACTCTCCCTGATGCAGGTAAGTACCAGATGTGTGTGTATGTTAAATAAAAATTGGTGGCCATACTTAAGGAGATACTAAGTACCTGGCTGTACAGATAAACTCAATGAAAGCAAATGCAACTTATAAATCTTCTTTAAAGCATTTTAATGCTGAGATCTTGGCTAGTCATATGAGTATGAGGAAAATATATTTGCCCAGAGGTAGATTGTATCAAATATCCTTTTTCATTGTTAGGTAATTACCAGGATGAAAATTTCTAAATAAAGAATTCTGACACTGGAGGCTATCATATTGGGCATTAGGTGTTGTTAAAGTACCTCATGGAATGTCTGGCTGCTGCATGGAATCAGAAGACGAGCCATAAAGGAGAACTTTCTGGTTTTACCTTGTTACCACAAATAATGAATCTTGGATACAGCAATCATATTCTGTATTAACTGCCAAGGGAAGAAGGATTTTCACATCTACATGGGATAGGTATTCCAGGTACAAACATTCTTTAATCTAGGTCTTCATGTGTAAATATGAAGGCAAGCAAGAATCACCATATATTTTCTGAAAAACGAAAGCATTAAAGACTCTCGCTAGACTCTACCAACATAATAATGAATGTCCAATGACATAGTAAATGGGGAAAACAGAAGAAATATGGATAAACAGTATTTAGAGATTCATCACACTCATGACATATTTTATCATCATTAAATACATCACATTCATAAAATGAAAATAGGCTTCTACAAAAACGAAATAATCAGGGTTCTTACCTGCAAACTTTATAATCCATTCAGGCTTGTCTAAGCATAAGCAAATATTTATTAAGTGGCTACTATGTTCTAGGTACTGTTTCAGACTTTGAGAATATAACAGTAAGTAAAACAGACAAAGTACCTACCTTCAAGCAGCTTAAATTTCAGTGGGGGGCTACATATAATAAGTATACACACACACACACACATAGATACATACATGTTTCAAATGGTGATGTAAAGCAGAATAAAGGAGACAGCAAATGAGAGGTATGTGTTTGTGTATGCATATTATTGGAGATAAGATAGCCAGAGAAGGAAATATTTAAGCTAGGAATCAAAGAAAATGTTGGGGTGAGTCAGATGGATACAGGGAAAATGTTACAAGCAAAAAAAAAACCAGAAAATAAAAAAGCCCTGAGGTGGGAGTGTGTTTGGTTTTTTAAATTAATAATAATGAGATCAGTGTGGCTTCAGTGGAGTGAGTAAGGGTGGTAGAGGTTGAGGACAGAGCATTAAGAATAGGCTAAATTTTATAAGACCTTGTAGACCATTGTAAATATTTTGGCTTTCACTATGATAAATGTGGAAAAACATTGTAGGGATATAAGCACAAGACTGACATGATCTGACTTCGTTTTAACAGTTTCACTCTGGTGGCTGTGTAGACAATAGACTAGAAGGGGCAGGGGTAAAATCAGTGAGACCAGTTAGCAGGCTTTTACAGTGATACATGAAGGGAATGATGGTGGTTTGGAGCAAGGTGTTAATAGTGGGGATAGGGATATAATCAGACTCTGGATATATTTAAAAGGAAACATATACAGGACTTGAATTTGAATTTGGGGTATGAGAGAGACAAAATGGGGATGACTCGAAGATTTTTGCCTGAAGAACTAGAATACCTAAGTTACAGTTTTTTATAATGGAGAAAATTACAGGAGAGCCAGTTTATTTTTGTTGGAGAATGAAGAGCTGAGGTTTTGGACATAAGTAGGAGATGTCTACTGTGGCAGTTTGAGATTATTTATGAATTCCAAAAAGAGAGATAATGTTTGTAAACTGGTTTGTTCCTCTGGGTGTGAACCCCTTTGATTATATTAGATTCAGCTGAGATGTCTTTGATTAAATTATATTAAGATTAGGGCTTTGATTAGGGCGTAACTCAGTTTGAGTCCCCGCCCCTTTGGTGGGCTGATATAAATTGACACTCACTCAAGAAGACACACAGAAGAAAGAGAGCTCCATAGACAAAGAAGAAGAGAGAACTTGGTCATTTTGGTCTTGCTATGTGACAGAAAGGAGAAGGTTCAAACAGCTAAAGCCCCAAGGAGAGGTAAGCCATTCCCCTGATAGCTTGAAGCTGAAGAGACCAGAGCCTTGAGCAGCTGAAAAGTCCCGGAAAGAAACGAGCCCTCCAGTCTACAGCTGAGATCGGAAGAAACTGGATCCACAGAGCCTTAAGTGGAAGGATGAACCCTTGCAGAGATTGGCAACCATCTTACTTCAATACGTGGCAACAGAGTTTGGTGAGAAAATACCTCCTATGATACCTTGAGTTGGACTTTTTAGGGCCTTGTAACTGTCAGCACCCCCTTTGGCAGACTAATACATCTACTAAACATCTAAGTGGAGATGCTGAGTAGGCAGTGGGATATATTATACTGGAGTTCAGGGGAGGGATTTAAGCTGTAGATATTAATTTGAGAGTCCTCTATATTTAGAAGGTATTTAAAGCCATGAGACTGGATTAAATCAGTTAAGGAAATAGTGTAGGTTAAAGAAGAGAACTAAGGACTGAGTTTTACATTACTACAATATTTTGAAGTTGGAAAAGAAACTATCACCAGAAAAGACGAGAAGAAATAATCCTTGAGATAGAGTAGAAGGAGTATAGAGAAGTGTCCTGGAAGCCAAATAAAGAAAGTGTTTCAAGAAGAAGGGAGTGATTATGTCAGATGGTGCGGACTGGTCAAGTAAGATTATATAGCAACATGGATGTCTTTGGTAACCTTAACAAGAGGACCTCATTAAACAAGATCACCATTTGAAAGTGACAATGGGTTACTAAATATTGGAAGTTTAAGGAGAGAGTAGATGGTATAAAATAGTCATCTAGGGAGTGGGTTATGAAAATTTCATATCATTACCAAGCAGCTTCAAAAGGAAGGTTAATGTTCATGAATTTGAAGAGATTAAAATTAAATAGAGACCAAACCAATTAACATGGAAACAGAATAGGTAGAATAATAGGTGGAGAGTTGGATTTAAGCAGGATTGGTGTTTATACCAGGTGAATATAATGAATGGAAAGAAGGGCAAGAGAATTAATGGCATATGCCTGGGAGTGATAGTAATGATGGGCCATGAAATCTAAAGTCAGGTAAGGAGGAAAGTGAGAATGAGGAGAGTGACTGACAGTAAAGTGGTAGGAGTTTTAATGGACTGGAAGTACCAGTAGGGTCAAGAAAATGTTGGAATTGGGGCATTAGGAGTGAGCAGAAAAGAGAAGAAGAGATGTTTTAAGAAGGTGTATCAGTCTGCCAAAAGGATGCTAATGCAAAATACCAGAAATTGTTGGCTTTTATAAAGGGTATTTATTTGGGGTAAATACCCAAGGCCATGGTAAGTCCAATTCAAGGTACCATAAGAGGTACTTTCTCACCAAAGTCAGCAGCCACATGTTGAAGCAAGATGGCAGGCTATCTTTGCTGGGTTTCAGCCTTCCCCTCTGGGCTTCCTCTTCCTCTGAGGTTTCATGGACTCAGCTTCTTCCCAATCTCAGCTGTAGGCTGACATAGGGCTTGTGTCTCAGGGCTTCCTTTCTCTCCTGGCATAGAGCTCGTTTCTTTCCGGGCCTTCTAAATCAGTATCAGCTGTTCTGGTCCCTTCCCAAAGTCAGCTGCAAACTATCAGGCAGAAGGCTCGTTTCTCCCCGGGGCCCTGGGATAAAAAAATGACAGCTCTCTCTTCTGTGTGTCTTCTTGTGTGACTGTCCATTTTATATCACACCCAGTGGGGGGGAAGGGACTTAACCTGAGTCATGCCCTCTGACAGTCAAAGAGAAAAGCCTAATTTTAACAGGTAATCTAATCAAAGACATCTCAGCTGAATCTAAAGCACCCAAAGGAATGGATTAGTTTATAAACATAATCTTTCTATTTTGGGGATTCATAAAATAATCTAAAACTGTCACAGAAGGGGATGGTAAAATTGATGTTATATACATAATGCAGTTATTTATTAAAGAATATTATTGAAGGAAGGTTGGAAAACCAATCTTGAGGCTCAGCTTCCAGAAACAATGCCCAGGACCATGCAACAGAATTGGCCTGATAAGAAAACTATTGCCTTTCCAGCCACCAAGGTTAAATGCCAAGAAATTGACTTTACTGCAACAGCTACTGTTGCCAACACCATTGCCACTACTTTATTAGGAACTTGACCTTGCAATCTCTGCCATGTTCCAAAGCCAAGTTCTTTCACTACTACCTATTCCAGCAAAATGGAAGCCACACAGTACTTCTTTTTTTTTTTTTTTTTTATTGTGGGTAAAAATCAAAATTTTCAGAATACATACCAACGTTTACAAAATGATGTATAAATATATATGCATATATGTGCATTTGCTTACAAAAATGTTATTTATGTATATTTATAAATATATTTTAAGAGGTGCTTAGATACCCAAAATATTACACGGAACCCACTGGGATTCCCATGTTGCCCACCTCCCACACCTCCCACCACATCCCACACAAACATCTCCCACAAGTGTGGCCCACCACCCTCAATGGACTTACACATCCTGGGCCCTTGCCACCAACCATAGACCACAGTTCACACCGTAGACCACACTCTCTCCCACACAGTTCTGAGTGGTGTGTGCTGATTTAAAATGGCCTACATCTGTTGCCACAACGGTACTCAGGACAACCTCCAAATCCCAAAGAATCCCCTGTATTTCAACTGCTCGTCCCTTGCATGTCTTCACTTCTGAATGAAAGTCTTACTTTGGGGCATCTGGTTGCTGTAAAACTACATCATATTCCTATATTTTAGTTTCAACACAGACTGGGAGTTTGAGTTTTGACTTCTGCATTTGAGAGGTAAGAATCATAATGTAAGGATTTCCAAAATATAGAAAGGCTATTCTGATATGTTGGTCATCCACCAATATGACAAAATTCTACAATAGAGGTTTTAGAAATTAAAAACATATATGCCATAATTACTTAGTTGAAGATTGAACACAGAGATTCTCCCATGATGCAGCACAAAAAACAAAGAAAAAGTAAGGAAAAATGTAAGAGACATACAGATTGTTATGAGAATCTCATTGTCTATTTAATGAAAGTCCTAAAAGGGAAGATAATAAATAAAGGAGGGATGGAAGTTAAAAAGAAATAATGGACTAAAATTTCCTTAAATTGAATAATTAATTATGTCTTTAGATTGAAAGGGCCCACCAAGTCTCAAGCAGAAATAATGGGGAAAATGACACATGCCTACAAAGGTCCTGGTAAAATTTTTAAACTCTGAAAGCAAAAAGAATACCTTCTCCGGGGCATCTTTGTGTAACACATAAACTATATGCCTCTATGGGCAGCTCTCCTGGATCACTAACTCACCCCTACACCAAAATCAACTTAAATGGATAGAAAATTTAACCAAAAACATGAAATCATCAAAATATAAGAAGTACTAGAAGAAAACAAATCAACATAGTGTTTTCACAGTTCTCTCAGTGTGGAAAAGAAGGCCTTTCTAAGAATGGCAGAAAAGCTAGATGCCATATGCCATGAGAGAAAAGATTGATAAGTTTGACTACATAACAATTTCAAACATTTGCAAAACACGAAGCATTATAAATGAAATTTAAAATCCAATAGAAAAATTATAAAAAAGGGTGTTCAATATTTATGCCAGAAGAATATTTATGCCTTAAGATTTATATATAAATATTGATATTTAAATGTAAAGATTAAGTTCCTACAGATACACAATGAAAACACAACTCAATAGAAAAAATTGGACAAAGGACATTAAAATAGGGTTTTCAAAATGAGATATATAAATAGCCAAAATTTATATGAAAAATGAATCTAACTCATAATTAATGGAATAAATGTTTAAAAGACAAGGTATCAGTTTTTACTTCTCAGATGGAAAAAAGTCAAGAAAGTTGATAATATACTTAATTGCAAAGCGAATGAGAAAATGAGCATTCTCCTAAACTCCTAGTGACAATGTAAACTGATGCAAGTTTCTTGGAGGGCAATTTGGCAATATTAATCAAAATAAAAATACTGTACAATGGCAAGAAGATATATCAATACTAAAGATAATGACGGGGGTGTTTAAGGAGGTATGGGAAACGTTCTAAAATTGACTGAGATGATGACAGCACAACTCTGTCAAGAAACTGAAAGCCACTGAATGTACACTTTGAATGGATTGTACAAAGCATGGGACTATATAACACAAGGGATCCAGTGGTGGATGATTGACTGTGGTTAACAGGACAAATAGGAGAACGTTTTCTCCTGAACAATAACAAATATGTAACACTAATATAGGGTGTTAATAATTGAGTGCATTGGGGAGAAAATAACCAAATGTAGGATATTAGTAGTAATATTTTGATGATGCTCTTGCATAGTGTGTAACAAATGTTTCACAACAATGCAAGGTGTTGGTGGTGGGAAGATGTATGGGAGCCTTCTATGATGATATGCTTGATAAGTTCACAGGTTTTACTATACATTTATTGTTTATGTATGTTCATGTATGAATTATATACTTCAATAAAATTTTATTTTAAAAATACTGTATTTTTTGTCCCAGAATTTTCACTTTAGAAATTTATCCTACACTAGCACAAGTACCCAAAGATATATGCAAAAATTATTCATTGTAGTATTGCTGGTAATATCCAAAATCTGAAAACAATCTAAATGTCCATGAGCCAGAGACAGGACTTATGCATTTCTGGCAAAGTGAAGAGGCATACATGATAGGAGTCTATTTACATGAGGGCTTAAAGAGACTTCTTAATGCATTCTTTTGAAAAACAGCTTTATTGAGATATAATTCATATACAATATAATTCACCTATTTAAAGTGTACAATTTAACAGTTTTTAGATATTCGCAGAGTTGTGCAGCTATCAAATTTCGGAACATTTTTCGCAACCAAAAGGAAACCCTGTACCCATTATCAGTTCACTTCCCATCCTCTTTCCCACTAGCCCTTGGCAACCACTAATCTACTGTCTTTCTCTATGGATTTGCCTGTTGTGGGCAATTCATATTAATTGACTCATACAATATGCGGTATTTTGTGCCTGGCTTCTTTCACTTAACATAATGTTTTCAAGGTACATCCATGTTGTATAATGAATCAGTACTTCATTATTTTTATGGCGGAATGATATTCCATTGTGTGAGTAGACAACATTTAATTTGTGCATTCATCAGTTGATGGACATTTAGGTTGGTTCCATCTTTTGGATATTCTGAATAATGCTGTTATAAACTTTCCTCTACAGATTTTTGCAAGGACATCTGTTTTCAATTCTAATGGCTATATACCTAATAGTGGAATTGCTATGTTTAATGGTTTGAGGAACTGCCGAACTATTTTCCAAAGTGGCTTTTTACAATCTCACCAACTGTATATGAGGGTTTCAATTTCTCCACATCCTCAAAAACATTTGCTATTGTCTGTTGTTTTGACTTTAGTCATCCTAGTGGCTGTGAAGTAGTATGCAATTGTGGTTTTAATATCCATTTCCTTAATGACTAATGATATTGAACATCTTTTCATGTGCGTATTGGCCATTTGTATGTCTTTTTTGGAGAAATTACTATTCCTATTTGTTAATCCAGTTATTTTTGTTTTTGTTGAGGTGAAAGAGTTATTTATATATTGTGGATACATGTTCCTTATCAGATATATAAGTTGCCAACATTTTCCTCCATTCTGTGTGTTTTTTTCAATTCATTGTTATCATTGGCAGTAAAAAAAAAATTTATTTTGAAAAAGTCCAATTCATCTATTTTTTTTCTTTTGTTACTTGTTTTTGGTCTTGTATCCAAGGTTTTGCCTAATCCGAGGTTGCAAAGATTTACTAGTATGCTTTCTTATAAGGGTTTTATAGCTTTATATTCTTTTTGATGTTACTGTAAATGGAATTTTCAGATTCATTGCTATTATATAGAAATACAATTTATTTTTGTATATTGATCTTATATCCTGCTATATAGCTGAACTCATTTATTAGTCCTAATCATTTGTGTGTGTGTGTGTGTGTGTGTGTATTTCTTAGGAATTTATATATCCAAGATCATGTCATCTGCAAATAGACATAAGTTTACTTCTTCCTTTCAAACATGGATTCTTTTTATTTATTTTCCTTGCCTAACTTCCCTGGCAGAACCCCCAGTACAATTATAAATACAAGTGGAAGAAGAGATATCCTTGTCATGTTATTGATCTTAAGGAAAAATTTTCAGTCATCTGCCATTAAGTACAATGTTAGCTGTGGGCTTTTCATAGATTATCTTTATCAGGTTGGGTACATTCCCTTCTATTCCTTGCTTGTTGAGTGTTTTTATCATGATATGGTGTTGGATTTTGTCAAAAGCTTTTGCTGAGTCTATTGAGATGAGCATGTGGGTTTTATTTATTTCCATTAATATGGTTTATTATATTGATTGATTTTCATATAGTGGCTAACCTTGCATTCCTGGAATAAATTCTATGTTATAATCCTTTTAATATGTTGCTAGATTCAGTTTGCTAGTATTTTGTTGAGGACTTTTGCATCTGTATTCATAAATAATATTGGTTTGTACTTTTCTTTTCTTGTGATATCTTTCTCTGGTTTTTGTATTGGGGTAACACTGGTCTCATAGAATGAGTTAGGAAATGATCTCTCCTATTTTTGGAAGCGTTTGTGGATTAGTATTAATTTTCCTTCTTTAAACCTTGGGTAGAATTCACCAGTGAAGTGAATTCACCAGGCTGTGAATTCATCTCAGCCTGGATTTCAGTTTGTGGAAAGTGTTTTTGGTTACTAATTCAATCTCTACTTGTTAGAAGTTGTGGTGGTTTGGAATGGTATATACTCCAGAAAATCATGTTCATAAAACTAATTCATTCCTGTGGGTGTAATCCTATTGTAAGGTTTTCATGAAGTTGCTTCAGTTAAGGCATGGCCCAGGGTGGGTCTTAATCTTCTTACTGGAGTAATTATAAACAGGATAAATAAAGAGAAAGAGAAAGCTATGGAAGCAAGAAGCTGAAAGCAATGAAACCTAGAAGAGAGGGGAGAGGAGAGACCAGCAGATGCTGCCATGTGCCTTGCTATGTGGCAGAAGTGTCAAGGATCATTGGCAGCTGGTCTTTGGGTAGAAAGCACTGCCCTGATGATGCCTTGATTTGAACATTTTTCTCAGCCTCAAAACTGTAAGCTTGTAAGCTAATAAATTCCCATTGTTAAAAGCCAACCCATTTTATGGTATCTGCTTTCAGCAACTTAGCATGACTTTTGCTTCTTGAGTCAGCTTTAGTAGGTTGTATCTTTCTAGGAATTTGTCCATTTTTTTTATTTCTGTAAGATTGGTAATAATGTCACCTTTTCATTCCTGAATTTAGTAATTTGAGTCATCTCTCTTTTTCTTCATCAGTGTAGCTATTCAGTGTAGTGTTGAGCAAGTTCAGTATTTCCTTGTTAATCATATGCTTAGTTGTTTTTATTCATTATTGAAGGTGGTTATATATTTTTTGAAGTATTATTGTTTAACTGCCTATTTATTTCTTCAATTCTGTAAGTTTTTGCCTCATGTATCTTGGGATTTGCTCTTTGTTTCCTATATGTGTTGTGTCTTTTTAAAAATATTTCACCAATATTTTCTTTTGTATTAGATAGATATTTTCCAGTGTACCATTTAGATTACTTTGTCTTTTCTTTTACTATATGTCTTTTGTTTATATTATTGTTGGTTGTCTTGGGGATTACAATTAATATATTAACTTATAACAATCTCATTTGGAATAATATTAACTTAATTTTCAGTAATATAAAAAAATCTTTGCTCCTGTATAGCTCTGTTCCTTTCTCCCTCTTTTTTGTTATTATTGCCATCCAAATTAAATTACTTCTTTAAACATTATAAGCCCATCTATACAGTTTTTTTTTTATTGTTCACTTTTGTTTATTTTTCCAAATGAGCAATAGGCTATTTACAAATAAGCAGATCTCCAATGATGTATAATAAAATGGCAAGCCTATCAGTGTGAAATCTAAATGAAAAAAGTCACTAAGGCACATTTGATCTGTGAGTTTTAAACAAACTTTCTGATGTAATGACAGATTCGTTTTAGTTTTGTCCCCCCAAACACGTAAGCACCAAAATTGTCAAAGAACACTTAATATTTAGTAAAACAGTATGGAATGTAAAAATTAAGGAGGGGGGTGGAGTTTTCAAAAGGAAATCTTTGGAGATCATTTACTGCAAATAAAACATACTAAAAAGTGAGTACATACTCCTGATACACATAAATACTAGGAACTAACAGGTACTCCAGAAATGGAAGAGCTTGAACCAATGGATATTAAATAAATTAAAAGTATTTCAGATACAAAGGAGAAAACAAAAGAGTAATTAAACAATGAAGTAACCATCTCCATCAACATAACAGAGACAGAAAGGATGAATTGAACAAAGTCAGGTACAAGTTTTTCCCCAATGTTTCATCAGGTTGTATTTTTTTCCCTTTAAGCTTGCATATATTAGATTACAATAATTCATCTTTCCATTCTGAATATTAATATTTTAACCTTTAAAGAGAAGGGTCAAGAAGAGAGAAAATTCCAAATCCTTTTTGAAATTTATTGCCAGGTACATTTAGGTCAAACCAGTGACAGCTGGTTTGTACAACTAGAAGAGCCACATGCATTTTGCATTCCTTGCTCCCTTCACTTTAATACCTATAAGACCACAAGAAGTTTGCATTTACAGTTTTATAAGCATTGCTTTTTGTAGTTGTATTCTAAATCAGATAAGAGAAGAAAAGTGTTACTAACAAAAATACATTTATACTGTCTTTCATAGTTATCTATGCAGTTATCTTTACCAGTGTTCATTATTTCTTCACGTAGATTCAAATTACTTTCCAATGTCCTTTCATTTCAGCCTAAAAGACTCCCTTTGGTATTTCTTATCAAGAAGATGTACTAGCAATGAATTCTCTGGTTTTCTTTATCTGAAAATCTCTTAATTTCTCCTTCAATTTGAAGGTTAGAATTCTTGGTTGACAGGTTTTTTTTCTTTCATCACTTTGAATATGTCATCCCAATGCCTTCTGGCCTACATGGTTTTGATGAGAAATCAGTGGTTAATCTTTCTGAGGATCACTTCTTCATGATGAGTTGCTTCTCTCAATGATTTCAAGATTCTCTCTTTCTCTTTGCCTTTTGACATTTTGACTACGATGTGTCTAGGTGTAGATCTCTTATTTTTTCCTACTCAGAATTTGTTAAGCTTTTTGCAAATGTAGATTAATGTTTTCCATCAAATTTGGGACGTTTTTGGCCATTATTTCTTCAAATGTTCTTTCATTCTTTCTGCCCTTTCTGTCTCTTCTCTTCTTCTGGGACTTCCATTATGTATATGCTGGTATACCTAATGGCATCCCACAGTCTCTGAGGCTTTTTATTTTTCTTCATTCTTTTCCCTTTCTGTTTCTCAGACTGCATAATCTCAGTTGGCTTATCTTTATGTTCACTGATTCTTTCAGATTAAATTCTCTCAGATAAAAATATGCTGTTGAACTCCTCTAGTGAACTTTTCATTTCAGTTATTGTATATTTCAACTCAAGTATTTCCATTTGTTGATTTTCATATATTTTTTATCTCTTTATTGGTATTGTCTATTTGATTAGACACTGTTTTCATACTTTCCTTTAGTTCTTTGGACATAGTTTTCTTTAGTTCTTTGAACATATTTACAATACCCAATTTAAAGTCTTTGTCTCGTACATCCAATGTCTGGGCTTCTTCAGGGACAGTTTCTAATTATGGCTTTTTTCCCTGTGTATAGGTATACTTAACTATTTCTTTTTTGCAAGTCTCCTAAGTTTTTTACGATAAATGGACATTTTAAATAACATTGTGGCAATTGTGGAAATCAATTTCCCCTTCTCAGGGCTTTTTGTTGTTACTGTTCATTGTTACTGCTGTTTGTTTGGGTAATGACTTCTCTGAACTGATTCTATTAGTTTGTTTTCTGAACTAACTCATTGTCATATGTGGCCCCTAATGTCACTGCTCAGTCAACTGATTGAGCAGAGATTTCCTTAAATACCTTAAGCCAATAAATATTCAAGCCTTTGCTGAGGGGCTTGTGCATGTGTTTTCAATGCTCCAGCAATTTACAACTCTTCTTTAGCCTTCACTTCCTGCTTACACAGAGTTTCTTGGTCCCCCAGATATGAGAGATTAGAGACTTCTCAGGTCTTTCCTGGGCATGTGCACACCACTGGACTTCTTGATTCCCAGGAATATTTCATAGCTTTTCAAAGACCCCTGTTAACATTTCATTCTCCAGATTTCTCCTTTACATTTTTTGGTCAGCTTCTTTTTTTCGAACTTTACTTAAAATTCGAAAAGTAAAATAACAGACAAAAGGCAACTCAACAATTAAGGAAGCATTACTCCTAAAAAGTTCTGTCCAAGCACCTTTATATCATCTAATCCCAAAAACAAACTCAATTGTTCCTCCAGTGTTCTGAAAGATACACAGATGAGCAGATATTAGTTAAATGACATAATCAAAGTCTCCTTATAAATGAAGAAAATGAAGAGTAAAAATACTTAATCACAAAAGAAATCTCATATTCTTTTTTCCTTTAACATTAATATAGTACCTTCTTTGCTTTTGCTACAAAAATGTTACAATGTTGTTGCTAAGTATAGTCTATGAATTAATTAGTTATATTTTCCCATGTATCACCACATTTTTTTTATTATGGGTAAAAATCAAAATTCTCACAATACATACAAACATTTGCAAAATGATATAAAAATATATATGCATATATGTGTATTTGTTTACAAAAATGTTCTTTATATATATATACATATATTTTAAGAGATGCTTAGATTACCCAAAATATTACACAGAACCCACTGGGATTCCCATGTTGCCCACCTCCCACACCTCCCATCACATCCCACACAAATATCTCCCACAGTGTGGCCCACCACCCTCAATGAACTTACACATCCTGGAGCCTTGCCACCAACCATAGACCACAGTTCACACTGTAGACCACACTCTCTCCCACTCAGTTCTGAGTGGTGTGTGCTGATTTAAAATGGCCTACATCCGTTGCCACAACAATACTCAGGACAACCTCCAACTCCCAAAGAAGCCCCTGTATTTCAACTGCTCATCCCCTCCCTACCCCAAAAGTGTCAAGTGGCCACTGGCTCCACCTCATTGTTATAATTTCTTGCATTGCTAGAATCACCATATGTGAACAAGAGAATACCATCAAGTCCACTCTAGTCCATAGTTCTTCCCCCAATCCTGAGGGGACTGGGATGGTGATGTCCACTCCCACTCCAAGTGAGAGAGGGCTTATATCCCATAGATATGGTGGGTGGGATGATCCTGCCTGCAGATGCAGGCCCTCTCCATTCCCTGGGATGGCCATTGCCCATTGTTGTCTCCTCACCAGGTGACTTGGATGAGTCCATTGAGCTGTAGGGTAGGAGTTACAGCTCCACCTAGATTTCATGCACACCTGGCATATAGGTAGGCGGAAGGCTCCAGTCTCTGAAAGTATACCTAAAAACTCCAGCATCACATATAGGTTTGAATAGAAGGGACTGGTGAACCATGTGCAGGGAGGACTTATTTGAGTCTAATTCTGTCACTCTCAGGAGCACAGATTCCAAAATAGAACCCATTGATAAGGCATCAGTCTCTGGGGCTATCCCCCCTTATATAGTACCAGGGTGTCTCCGGAGCTCTCAGGAACCCCAATGAGTGGGGTGATAGGCACTTAGATGTTCTATGAGCTCCTACTGAGGTGTGCGTAAGAGTTACCTCTGGGATGACATCCCGACTCTCTTTGAAGTCTCTTAGCCACTTGAACTCATTTGTCTTTACCATTTCCCCCTTTTATTCAAGGTCTTTTTCCAGTTGTGTTGCCAGTTGGCACTTAGTATTAATCCCTCGTTGCCAGGGAGGCTCATCCCCGGGAGTCATGTCCCACGTTGGGGGGAAGGTAATGCA
>JAKSZT010054221.1:482821-530647 GCA_026826555.1 Tolypeutes matacus
GTCCCACTTTCCGGACTCCCCAGGTTAGCTGTAGCTCTGTTGTTAGTCAGTGAGGAGTGCTAAAGACGGCGGATTCTGCCCCTTCTGGCGCCGAGCTCCAGCGTCACCGGGCTGCTCAGTAAATCAGTTTGAGTGCAGATTCGCGTCTGCTCTCAGCCTGATGCTGCTTCAGGTTGGCTTATCTGCTCCCTAAAGCTATGGGACGGTGCAGGCAGCCAGATCAATGTCTAAAAATATAAAATACCCTTCCCTGTCTTCCAACCGAACCCTCCCTTTTTTGGGAAGTGTCCCTTCCTCCTGGCTCCACGGCGGCCTGGGTCTTATCCCTGGGTGGCTAGGGAAATCAGCTGCGTTTCCTGACCAAAATCCCCCCTCCGGTTCAGTGGGTGCTGATTAGTTCGTTTGCTCTGTTCACACAAGGTCCAAGGGGCGCCAGGCAGCCAGATCCCCAGAAAGTAAAACTTTTTCGCCCCGCCCGCGGCTCCAAATGGCCGTTTTTTGTTTTTTTCCCCAAACCGCGGGGCTCAGCCGCCTGTGCCACCCTCCACCGGCAGCCTCAAAACTCATGAATCTCCACCGTTCGGTCCACGCCGTTGATCCGCGCAGATAGATGTCCCAAGCTTCTCACTCCACGCGTGCACAGCACAGACCCCCGTGCAGGACCCCGTCCACAATCCGCCTTGCTCTGGGAGCTTGCAGTGTGCGCCCTCCTACACTAACGCCATCTTGCGTCCTCTATAATTGTATTCTTCCACCACATTCTTAACACCTTGTAGTAGAAGAGTATTCCCGTATTTATGTTGTTAACTACAATCCTCATCTATTGCCAAAATCACTGTTATACATTCCCTATATTATCCTCCAGCTGTCCTCCAACTAACGTTAACCTCCCTAGACTACTTGTGTCAACCTCAATCACATCCATAAATCAAAAGTGTTTTTTACACTTATTATAATGTGCTACCATAAACTCCATCCATTACCACATATTTATGATTGACCTTATTAAACATTCTATATACATCCAGCATCAGCTCCCCTTTTGCAACCCACATTCCATCTCCCACCAACCTACACTCCATAGTCAAACTCCATAATTCTACTCATTATATTTGGTTCATATCAGTGAGACCATACAATATTTGTCCATTTGTGTCTGGCTTGTTTCACTCAACAATGTCCTTAAGGTTCCTCCATCTGTCATGTGCTTCCCCAATTGATTTCTTCTTACAACTGAAAAGTATTCCATCATATGTATAAAACACATCTTGTTTATCCAGTCATCGGTTGATGGACACTTTTTCCATCTTTTAACAATTGTGAATAGTGCTGCTATGAACATTGGTGCACAAATATCTGTTCATGTCTCCTTACTTGCAGTTCTTATGAATATATTCCTAGTGGCAGGATTGCCAGATCATCTTGCAGTTCTATAATTAGTTTCCTGAGGAACTGCAAAATCATCTTCTACAGAGGCTGCACCATTTTACACTCCCACTAACCATGAAAGGGTGTTGCTATTTCTCTACATCCTCTCCAGCACTTGTACTTTTCTGTTTTTTTAAAAACGGCCACTCTGTATGGTGTGAGATGATATCTCATTGTAGTTTTGACCTGCATTTCCCTAATAACTAGTGATTTGGAACATCTTTCATGTGTCTTCTGGCCATTTGTATTTCTACTTCATAAAAATGTTTTTTCAAGTCTTTTGGCCATTTTTAAATTGGGCTGCTTGTTGTTTTGTTGCTAACAATTTGAAAGCTTGCCACAAAAAAGTAACAGATCTTATGGGAATGAAAAACACAATGGATGAGATAAAAAATACATTAGAGGCATATAACATCCGATTTAAAATTGTAGAAGAATGAATAAGTGAAATCAAGGACAGAACATTACAACTTGAAAAGATAGGAGAACAGATGGAAAAAAAGAATGGAAAAAATTGAACAGGGTCTCAGGAAATTGAATAACAACACAAAACATGCAAACATATGTGTTATTGGTGTCCCAGAAGAAGAAGAATGGAAAAAGGGTAGAAAGTATATTTGAGAATATACCAGCTGAAAATTTTCCAAACCTTATGAAAAACATGAATATCAATATTCAAGAAGGACAACATACCCCAAACAGAATAAATCTGAATAGACCTACTTCAAGATATCTACCATTCAGAATGTCAAAGGCCAAAGATAAAGAAATAATTTTGGTAGCAGCAAGAGAATAGCAATGTATTACTTACAAGAGAACCTCAATAAGGTTAAGTGCTGATCTCTCATAAGAAACCATGGAGGTGAGAAGGCAGTGGCATGATATATTTAAGGTACTGAAAGAGAAAAACTGCCAGCCAAGAATTCTTTATACAACAAAACTATCCTTCAAAAATGAAGGCAAGTTTAAAGTCTTTACAGACAAATAAAAACTGAGAGTTTGTTACCAAGAGACTGGTTCTACAAGAGATATTAAAGGATGTGTTACAACCTGAAAGGAAAAGGCAAGGGTGAGAGGAGAAGAGTGCAGAAATGAAGAATATAAGTAAGAGAAACCGAAAGGGTTAAAAGGCAGGCAATAATAAGATATGACAACAGAAAGCCAAGGGATAAAATGGATGAAGTAAGTAACACCTTTACAATAGAGACACTGAATATTAATGGTTGAACTCCTCAGCCTCTTTTTTTTTTTTTTTTTTTTTTGCCCCAACTGATATCGTAGTCTCAGGCAGATGCCTTGTTAATTAATTGCCACAGAATTTTTAAACAAATACCTTGGAGAAGAGACTGTGCACAGTAAGCAAGCTCTGAGTCAAGATAATCCTGCTGGTGGGAATTTTCAGAGAGATTCCAGACAGATCAAATAAAGGCATTTCTCTGGGAATGGAGCTTTTGAGTGAGCTCTAAACCCATTCTCCCCCTTCAGTGACTGCTAGGCTAGTTTTTCACAGCTTCTGTAGTTGTAAGGCTATTGAATGTCAAAGATACCACAGATCCGGGGAGAGAAGGATGGGAATATGGGAAGTTAAAAATGCCACAGAGGTCACTGTTCTGACTGACATTCAGCTATTTTTCTTTTAAAATAAATGTTCTCCTGATTGTTGCAAGCCTTTGGTTAATTTCCAGAGTTTAGACAGAATTGATTTTGCAATTTTGCCATTGTGGCTTTTATGAAGGAGTAGGTTTCCAGAGATCCTTACCCTGCCATTCTGGAAGTGCTTTTCCCCAACTGCATTCTTTATGAAACAATATTACAATTCTTTTTCTTGCTTACTTTCTCATATTGCTTAGAAAGATCTTCCACATCTCAACACTATGAAAACATCATCCTATATGATGACAACACTGTCTAGTGTAAGTCAAAGCTCTAACCTTATTTTCTCAATTGGAGCCAATTGCTCCATTACCATTTATTTATTATTCAATTATTTCCCCATTACTTTGAAATCCCACCATTAAACTAAACTAAGTTCCATAGATTTATTTCTTTGTCCTCTCTCTGCTGCATTGATCTATTTATTTGTTAACACCTCAGTGCTTTAAGAAATCATAGTTTTGATATATAAGGCAAGTCCCTTAGTTGTTCTTAATTTCTAAAATGACTTTTTCCCTTTTATATGAGGTATAAAAATCAGATTGTCAATTCCATTGGGATTTTTATTCATATTTGTGGAAGACAATATTCATTGTCTATCCAACAGCCATTCTCCCCTTCATCCCTGATAACAAAATATCCCCAATGAGACCTAGGTGGTAAACCATGTTAGTTCTGAGAGAGAGATCAACAAACTCTTACTGAAAGGGATAGATAATAAATATTTTAGGCTTTGTGTCTGTGCTGTGACTACTCAACTCTTCCATTATAGAACAATAGCAACAATATACAGTACATAAATGAATGGACCTGATTGTGCTCCAGTAAAACTTTATTTACAAATATAGGTAGTAGGACAGGGTTAGCCTGTGAGCAATAGTTTCCTGATCTCTTGCCTAAGTCAATCATAAAAATTTATTCCCTTTTACTAGTTATTGGTTTAGGGGTAGTAGCCATCTTATCTAATTCTGGACAATGATATCTAAGAAGATTTGTGTAGTAGGAGTTCTGGAATGTAGTTTTCAACCTGATAAAATAAATAAATAAATGTGTAAGGAGAGTACCCATCCTATTCCTTCCTCATTTATGGAATTGTCCTATGAGAATATGATTCTTGTTGTTACTCCAACAAGCTTGGAACACATAAAGGTCAAAAGGAATAGAATATAAAAGAATAAATGGATACAAAATAAGCATTATCCAAAGAAATCAGGAGTATCAACATTAATAGCAGATAAATATACTTCAGTGGAGGAAGCATTATTAAAGATAAAAGGAGACGTTACATGATAAGGGGAAATATTCACTAGAGAGATATAACTTATATGCACCCATATGAATATAGCTTCAAACTACATAAAGCAAAAAGTGAGCGCTATAAGGGGAAAATGTCAAATTCAAAATCTTAATAGATAGTTTTAACTCACCTCTCTCAAACACCGATGGATTGACAGTTCCCATTGAGAAAGATGACAGTGGTAGTAGCATGGATTTTTAATCTCCCTGAATTACCCCATAAATAACAAATACACAAAGCCTATGGACTGCATCTACAACAAAACTAGGTGACGAGGTTTCCCTTTGAACCTCCAAATACAAGATTCTTGGGACAAATCACTAATAGCTACAAGATGAGCATATTATCAGCAGCTGTGCAGAAAGGAGCAATGGAACATCTAATGGGCCTAAAACAGGAGCGCTCTAAAATAGTCAACAGGTAAACACTGGAAAACTTGAGCCAGTTTGAGAAAAGCAGGTGAAACTGGGAGGATAAAGGTCAATGAAACCAAAATGAAAAGGTCTATATAAGATTGAAGGAGGAAAATTGAGCCAGATCTCAGAAAGCAGGTGGCCATATTTTCAACCCTATATGAAAATACAGAAGTGGAAGCTCTGTGAAATTAGGAAAGCTCTTCTGAACCCTGCCTTCCACTAAAATTTTGGGAAAATTATTTCACATAAAATTTTTAAAAGATCAAAATTATATGCATAAAATCTATTTATTAGAAAAAAAACAAGGAGGAAAAGTAACATCCCTCCAGTGAATGCATTCCAGGAAGATATGCCCACACAACAGATAAACACTACAATCTAACATTTCAAAGTGAATTCAAAAACATTTTTCAAATACCTGACATGAAACAATAATTGTGGCAGTTTGAAACTTTTGTGGACTCCAGAAAATCCTTTAGTTCTTAAAGCTAATCCTTTCATGTGCATGTAAACCTGTTGTAAGTGGGACCTTTTAGTTAAATTACTTCAGTTAAGGGCCTTTGATTAGATTGTGTGACCAAGGGTGGGTCTTAATTCTCTAGCTGGGGTCATTTATAAAAGGAGGAATAAAAAGCCACAGACACAGAAAAAAAGCCACAGAGACAGAGAGAAGCCTCCAGAAGTTGAAATCAATGAATCTGGGAGAGGGAAAAGCCACAGACAAGCAGCCTGAAGCTGAAAGTTACAAGACCTGGATGAGAAGGCAGAGAGCAAGACTGGCAGACACCACTATTGTGCCCTGCCATGTAAAAGGAATCCAGGACCACCAGCAGCCAGTCCTCAGGGAGAAAAGCATTTCTTGATAATGCCACCATGTGCCTGATCATCCACAGCTGCAGCTTGGGAAGAAAGAATTTCCTGATGATGCCTTGATTTGGACATTTTCACTGATTCAGAACTGTAAGCTTTTAACCTAATAAATCCCCATTGTCAAAGCCAATCCATTTCTGGTATATTGCTTCAAGTAGCTTTTAGGACACTAAAACAAAAATATAAATCAGATTTAGAAAAACATAGAAATGATGTGATTGAACTCAGGAAAGAATTCAAAATAAAGGAAAAATCATTTCAAAAATGGAGATAAACTGAAAAGCAATGAAAGAGCAAATAAACAACAGAAAATGCCCTATGAGAAATAGAAAATGAAAAGGAAGATTTTAAATCAAAAGGAAATAAAGAGATTAAAATTATTTGAAAGAAAGTAACCAATTTAGAAAGTAGGCAAGTAAGATCAATCATACATATAATAGGAGTCCCTGCAGAAGAAAAACAAAATGAAAAGAAAAAATATTTGTTATTATTGAGGGACAAGAGAGTCAGCTATACAAAACTCAGGAGAAGTGCAGAGGTAATAGTGTAAATGTCCTAAAGTTGGATTGTCTCTGTCATGTTTAAGGAACAGAAAGAAAGCTAATGTGGCTGGCCATTACCCCCATTTACTTAAAATTTACTATTGCATGTATAAGGATATAATAGATTAAAGAGAAGATATCAAAACTCAATGAGAGAATTAAAGGATTCAACAAATAGTCTTGAGACAATTGATTGTTTTGGAAGAAAAATATCTAAACTGATTCTGACCTCTTAGTGCACATCAAAATAAATTCCAAATAGGCAAAAATTTTAATGCAAAAAATCAAGCCATAAAAAACTAGAAAGAAATGCATTATTTATATCTCCCCTCTTTCCACAAATGATTTTGAGGTGTCTATAATACTATAGCCAAATAATTATCTAATGAAGAAATCTTTTTTAAGCTTAAAGGCAGTGGAATATAATTCAAATGTTAGTCATTGTGCCCCTTCAAGTGCAGAGAAGCATGGGTCAAAGCCCCATTCTTCTGACAAGATTTCAGTTAATGTTCTATAATCACTTATGCTTCATATTTTCTGCTTGTGTTGATTTCTCGTTTTCCATGTTTTCCACTTCACATGTTGAAGTGTTTAAAATCTCTTTCTTTACATTGAATCAACAAGGGCCTCAGGCCATATCCAATTTTTATTTATACAAAAACCCACTCACATAAATCCTTGGTATTAGTGGTATACTTTACTTAATGATTGGGAAGATATGTTATGAGTACCATCTTAGCCTATATTAATATAGATATGTTTTTCTGTTTTACAAAAGATAATCATCCTATGATACTCCATGCTTATCAGCCCATATTGATATTGCTTCTTATATTGGGTACCAGAGAGGGACTGGCATTGGGGAAAACTAATCTGGATGTCACAAGGTACTCCTGGTGAAGTCCATGTCTTAGTATACAAAGGTTTACTGAGCTTGAGCGTGACTTAAAATTGCTAGTACTAAAGGATCTAATCTGGCAGGATAAAAAGGTAGAGATTATATATGGTGGGTAATTACATGGAAATCAGATGGAGGTGTGTCATAGTTCAAAGAGAACTGTGCATTTACATCAGATATTCAACTATGGTAATATGGAAAGCAGGAAATAAAGAGACAAATCCTAAACTCTTCTAACCAATACCCCACTCATCCCCTATAAAGGGTGCAGAATTTGTAACATAGCTATAAAAATTTTTGGAGATCTGGTAAACTCACATGGTCTAATTGGAGAGTTGAGATTATCAATGCCTAAAATCCTGAATTATAATTCAAAATGTTCTGCAAAAAGTGAAAGCAAAACATTTTTCAATTCGTTTATCTTTTACCCCAGTTTTTTGGAATCCCTTCACATTTTGCTTTAGTAATAGCAAAAGTTAACAGGCGTCTAATCATCCCAGTGAGCTGAAAGCTATTTAGATGCAATTACCCTTATCATTTTTCCTTTCCTTTCAATTGTTCCCGCTTTATTTGGATGGCATACAATAGATATTAATTCTACTATGGAGAATTAGTGTGATGTGGGAGTTAAGTGTAAAGGCTTTGGAGTCAGATTGCCTGGGTTCACATCTTATTTCTGCCGTATATTTACTGTTTGACCTAAGGTAAATTATCTGTACCTCTCTTGGCCTCAGTTGCCCCATCCTAACATGGGAATATTTCAGTGCATTCCTTGGAAGATTTTTATGAGGATTATATGTATAAAGTACTTAAAACAGTACATTATAAATGCTCAATAAATGCTAGGATGTTATCCATATTACATGTCAACCAGTGGGCACATAAGGAGATAGACATAGCTATCTCCAGCTTGACAGAGATTAATATAAGCAAACAAAACATCTCATTTTAACCTTTAGGCATGTGGATTTTCCTAACCTTTGGATGGAAGGAGGATCCTAAGGGATTCTTTTTTTTTTAAGTTGGGGGCATCAAGAGGAAGATGTCCAGAGGGAGAAAGTGAAGGATACCAAGAAAGCAGAAAAGAGAAATAAGAAATAGAGGAAAGTTCGAAGGAGAATAAACCAAGGAGACCTGGGGAAGGAAAGCATGTGGTTGGGGAAAGGGAACAAGAATACGTTACTAAAGGTATGGAGAGGAGAGAGAGAGGCCTCATAATACAGAGCTAAAAGCTTTATTGAAGTTTAACATTAAGAAACCCTTGTTTAAGAGGAAGAGAGGAGCTATATTTAGTATTGGGTAGGATGTCAGCTCTGAAAATAAATTGCCCCCAGAACCGAATGTAATCCTCTGTGCTGTTGTCACCTGCAGCAGGCTGACCTCCCTGGAGAGGGGCAGTGTGTAGCACACAGCTACCTCAGAGCTCCTGACATTCACAAGGACTTGTCCTGCTTTGTTTCCTTGCCCCACTTCTAAGTTTTTAAAACGCCTGCTTAAAGTGGAGAAAAGACTCACATAGCTGTAGAAAGTGAAATATATCTATATGTTGGTGTGTATTTGGAACAGGGAATTGTCTTGCTAAGTCAATACCAGATTCAAAGCACAATGTGGCCAGATGCTTAATACAACGTTCATTACCTCCACGGTACACCTCTGGTATATGAATGTGGAAACAGGGGCCCAGCAGGAGGTGTAACAAGCCATATGAAAAGATATACTTGAAGTATACTGTATATGGAGATGTCATGCCTATGTGATTTAGTGAACTCACAATAAAGCATGCAGACAGGCCCAGTTCAGAATACATTAGGAAATGATAGAGAACATATGATTTAGGCCATCAAAAATATGATGCATGTGAAGGAGGCTGGTCATGAGGAGAAAGTTTTCCCTTTCCAGTAGAAGGAGAGAGAATTATACTTTTAAGCACAATGCTAGCTAGTTCTCCCTTATGAGACTAAATAGTACATTTATACACAGAGAGGGACAGACAGACATGCGTGCATACACACAGTAACCAGAATTCCAGAATTCTAACTTCTTAGTCTATCTTCTGACCCCTTCCACTGCTACTAGTCTAGTCTCTCATCCATACTGTTGCAAAAGCCTCCTAATTATTCTCCCTGCTTCCATTCCAAACCCCTTTCCTGAATTATATACTTGCTCTACAGGACAGCCAGAGAGATCCTTTTAAAATTATTAGTCAGGTTGTGTCACTCCACTGAATAAAAATCTACAATATCTTCTCAGCTCACTCTTAGTAAAATGCAAAATACTTAACGTGGCCTAGCCCCCTGTTACCTCTCTGATTTCATTTGTTACCAGTTCCCTCCTTTCCACTCCAGGCATGCTGAATTTCTGGTTCTTTCTAAAACTTGAAAAGCATATTCTGGCCTCAAGGATTTGCATTTACTGTTCCCTCTATGTGGGAGATGCCTTATCCATGTAGCTGAATGGCTTGCTCCCTCATTTTGTTCAACACTCAGCTCAAATGTCACCTAATGAGAGAGATTTTCTGTAGCCACCTTATATAAAATAGCAACCCTCCTCACCCTCTATCATGTTTGATGGAGAAAGGAAGATATTGAGTGGAGATGTCTGACAGGCAGTTGGATATGTGGGTATAGAGTTCTGCTAAGAGGTCTTGGCAAGAAATATAGATCTGGGATTTCCATCATTCCAGGAGGGGAGAATAGCACTTGTAATTGTCTAGAGGTGAGAGAAAGTATGGTACATTCAAGGATCATGTGAAATTTTTTGAAAATGCAGGTTGTCTGGGTCTCATCCAAGGACTCTTGAATAAGAATCTCTGGAGGTGAGCCTTAGAGCCTTAGGAATGTGTAGCTTGATAAAGTTCCACATATGATTCTGGTGTGTGGCTATGGTGGAGAAAACTGCTTAAAAGATACATGCACCTCCACCAAATTTACTAGTAATCTCCAAATTGCCAAATTCAGTGGACACTTTATAGATCTCACTTTAATATCAAATATTCTACTTCCTTGGCTTCCAGGTACCACATCCTCATAATACTCATGTCACCTTTCTGGCCATTCCTTCTCAATCTATTTTATGGACTTCTTTCCTGCCAATCCCTTAAATTTCATGTTTTCCAGGGTTTAGACCCTTACCTTTCTATCATTCTAACATTCTGTACACTCTGGCTAGACTCATCCAGTCACATGACTTAAACCTGTGCACTAACTGACATCCACATTTATATTTTGAATCCAGATCTTCTAAACTCAAAACTCAGGTATAATATTGCCTAGACTAACACCTAGATATTACAGAAGCACTTCAAGAGCAATATACCCAAAACTTATTTTCTAATATTCCCTCCATATCTCAGTAAATAGTACTACTAACACCCCACATGTAAGAAGTCACTAAATGCTGCTTATTCTGTCTTCTATCATCCACTTTTCTTCATTCATACTGTTCCTATCATGGTCCATGCCACTATCATCTCTCACCTGATTTACTGACATATTGTATTGCAGTTTATATATCTACATGTCCATTTATTCTACCACACTGTGAGTATTGAGAGGATAATACCATTCCTTTTTATATTTAACCAATATGTATAGAGGACCTACTACATGGTATACTGTGCCAAATCAAGCATATTGCCTGAAATTAAGTAGGTGGTCAGTATATGTTTGTTTTATTGAATTATATTGAAACTTACAATGTTACTGATGAAGAAAACAGGGCCTAGAGATGAATAATATCCTGCTAAAGTCACACAGCAGATTAGGATACTTGAATTTGCCTTTCCTTATTCTTAGTCCAGTTTTCTTTCCACTGATTACATTGTCCCTGCATCCCACTCTTCCATAACTTCTCAGGAATTTTTCCTCTCAGACTTTCCTATACCATTCTCTCATTTTTGGTGTTATTGATCCTATACTTGTTTGCAAGGTTTTATGGAAAAGAAAATAGTTATCACCGTCCCTATATGCTTCTTGATTAAGAATCTGTATTTCCTTGGCATTGCTTACTTCCTCTGGCATCATCACTGCTAAATCAGGATGACCACAGGTCAGCTTGACATCTGTCACTTGTAGAGAGCTTCTCTTGACTTCAGTAGAATATGGGTAGAGCTAGCTACTCAAAAGAAATTGTAGACTATCAAACAGATTGGGTTCTGTCTTGGGAGAAAGAAAATGAGAAAAGACTGTCATAATTTGTGTGGACGTACATGTTTTATGCAGATAAAGCAAGAGAAAATGGGTTATAGGCTGAGAGAATTTGATTGAGTCTATGGATGAAGTTCCTGATAATGATTATTTTAGACACTGTATTGGACTCTCATATAAAGTTGGTTCTTTTTGTCTAACCTATTTCCACTTAAAGCAATTTAGTAAAACTTGAATAATTTCAGTACATTTTAGGAATTTGAATAAGCCATGTGTGTGATGCCTTCTAGAGAAAATTTCTGTTCTCTACTTGTTCAGGATATGAGCATAGGGGGCCCTGTTAGAATGGTGTATAAACATGCTCTTTTCACATCTTTATGTCTTTGTTCATGCTGCTATCTCTGCTTGTTATGGTTCATATTTATTATTTTATTTATTAAATATTTTTTGAGCATCTAATCTATGCTAGTCTGAGTTTTGGAGATTCAGTGATGGTTCCTCTTGCAGTTCATTGAAGCTGTCATGGTTTCTCTTACCTCTTGGCCTTTGCACATGCTATTCTATCTGGCTGTAATGCCCTCATCCTTCAAATTTATATTTAAATATCACTTTCTTTGGGAAGCTTTCCATAAACCCCTCAAAAATAGACTGTGTATTTCCTCTTTGCTCCATTCAATAGCACTTATAATCCTTTTTTACATTTGTCTATTTGTTATCTTTCCTACTGAATTATGAGCCCCTAGATAGCAGGGATTATAGCTTATTTAATTTACTATTATATCTTAATTTATTTCTGTATGCCAAGTACCTGGCACAAAGTAGGTCCTCAATATATATTTCTTGATTGTTGAATTAATTAAGGAACTCACAATTTAGTAAAGGAAACAGACATGGAATCTTACAAATTGTATTAGAGAATAACAGCAAAAGTAGAAGTATATTTACCAGTTAGATTTATTTACTCATTCCTTTATTCCCCCATTCAATATTTTCAGAGGACTTCTGTGCCAGGCACACTTCCCTCAAGAAGCTCTCAGTCAATTGGTAGGCATAGATAAATAAATAGTCCATTTAAATACAGTGCAGTCAGTAAGTGCTAAGACAAGAGTAAGTACATCCTCTTGACCCAGCTGAGGAAATGTCTTTTCTGGGAAGTCTTCCCTGACTTCTCCCAATAGGGTTTGAATTGTCTCATCTTTCTTCTCTCATCTATATTCCCTAAACTTTCTGTGTTTTCTTCAAATATAGTATTATGTTCTGCATTTATTTTAATTGCCCGTGTAATGTGTCTACCTTCTCTATATATGTGTTAGCTTCTTGAGGGAAGAACCATTTTGATTTGTCTTTATATTGTATCCTCAAAAATTAGTACAGCATCTGGAGTAGTCTCTCAGAAAATAATAATAGTAGTGGCTACTATTTGTTGAGTGCTTACATTATTCATTACTTACATTATCTTATCATCTTTTTTTTTTTTCTTTTTTTCTTTTCTTTTTTTTTTTATTATGGGTAAAAATCAAAATTCTCACAATACATACAAACATTTGCATAATGATATATAAATATATGTGCATATATGTGTATTTGCTTACAAAAATGTTATTTATATATATATATATATACATATATTTTAAGAGGTGCTTAGATTACCTAAAATATTACACGGAACCCTTATCATCTTTTTGACCAAAAAATTATTATTGTTCCCACTTTACAAATGAAAAAACTGAGGCTCAGAAGGCTCAAGTGATTTAACTAAGGTCACACAACTACAAATTGATGGAGATGGATGTAAATGCAACTATGTTGATGCTGAGGTGTTCTCTAGGACTGGCTTAACTTGGGAGGTGTTTCATATAATTATTATTTCTTTGATCCTTGGAGCCCAATGGGTCAAACTTAAGGGGACCCCTTAACTGGCAGATTCTTATCCAAACTCCAGGTGTTTATGTCCTTTTTTAGCAGAAATAGTTGTATGTAAAATCGTAACAGGGGCAAAGTTTATGTCTCTCCTTCACTCTATAGTAAATGCCATGATTTGGCCTAGAGTGTCAATCCTTTGAGATTCTCCTGGAGTTTGACTCTAACATTAAGCACCTTCAAACCTCCTCCCTTATCTATGTTTTCCCATTGATCCTTCTTTTCATTTCAATATTCTCTGGGTCCTTCATATTGATAAATTTTGTAACCCTGCCAGACTGTTGAATTTCCCCTCAACACACTGAGACTTTACTTTCTACCCCACCACCAGACTGTTTTCACCAATAATCCCATATGGTTAAATTCATTGGACACTTCAAACTCCTTATTTTACTTTCTTTTCAGTATTAAAACATTTTGACTATCCCATCTATATGAAATTCTCTTTGCTTTTTTGTGACAGCATGCTATCCTGATCCCTTTCCACCATTTCTGATTATGTTTTTTTTATCTCTTCTATGATTCTTCATCCTTTTGTTCTCTAACTGTTCCACATGGTCAATACCATAGTCCTTTTCTCTTTCCTTTCCTCTATCTCAAAGGTTTCATCCATTTTCAAACCTCCAATGATGTCTTCCATGTTAACAAGCCCTAAAGTCCCTCTCCTCTTCCATCATTCATATTCTAGCCCCATATCGCTAACTTTGTACCAATATTCCTGCTTGAAGATGTCCCATCATCACCTCAAATGCAGTGCCTCCAAATAAGAACCCAATGATCTCATTTTTTTTTTTATTCATTTATCCCCCCCTTGCTGCCTGTGCTCGCTGGGTCAGCTAACCACGCCGTGCGGGCGGGCCTGCCCTCACCAGGAGGCCCTGGGAACCGAACCCGGGGCCTCCCATATGGTAAACGGGAGCCCTACTGATTGAGCCACAGCCGCTTCCCCCAATGATCTCATAATCTGCCCCATAAGTGGTATAGTGAAAAGAATACTGGACTAAGCGTCCAGAGATCTGGTTTCTACACCTGGCTTTTCCATTATCGTATTAGTTTCTGGTTTATTTCAACAAGAGTCCACTATATGAAAATCAGAGTAGAAAGTGATGAATCCTCAAGGAGAAAATTTTACTTGGAAAGATAAGACATATACATAGCTTACTACAGTGCAAGTTAGAAAGTGATAAATACAATAAGAGAAGCACAAATACACTGCTATGAGAGTTCCATGGTACTTCTGGATAATGAGATAATGAAAACTGTTATAAAGACAATCACATTTGACATATTCTTTAGCTGTTAGATAAGATTCCAATAACTATAGTTTAGAACGTGCATTTCCAATGATGTGATAATATAAACAAAAGATAGTAGTGGGAGAGAAAAGAGTGAGCTTGGAGAATGCAGAATTGTGTTGTTTAAGTGTAAGGCTATATACTTAAAGATGTGAGTGGGGAATGAATTTAGAATGGTACTATATAACTAGATTAGATAAGGCTGTATATGCTAGGGTAAGGAGTTTGGATTTTAGTCTAGTGCATTGGGAAGCAATTGGAGAGTTTTGAGCAAGAAAGTGACGTGATCAGTACTGAATTTTAGAGAAGTCATTCTGGTTGCTCTGTGAAGAATTTATGGTAGAGAATAGGGCACTAGGCAGGAATGGAGGGAAGAAGCCCAGTTAGAACACTATTTAGTAGTCCATGCAAGTGGTGTTTGTGATTTGGACTTGGGTGGCACAATGGAACAAATGAGAGGTAGATAGATATTAGAAGATATTTTGGAGGTAGAAGCAATAAAACTTGACTCATTCAGGAATGAAGGTTAAATGAGAGAGAAAGGTCAAACATGACACTAAGGTTTTGAGCCTTATAACTAAAACGTTTATGATGCCATTCCAAGTAAAAAAGAAATCAGGATAAGCAGCTACCTTGGGATTTTGAATACAATTGTATAATGGAGATTGGATAATACAATCTCCCAAATTCTTTCTGACACTAATATTTGATACTTGCTCCTTTTTAACCTGCCCTCCCCCTTCCAACTTCCCTGTGTGATAATGGCATCGTTGTCATTACTGTATTCAACAGAAAATATATCATCCTTACTTTCCATTCTCATTGTCAGTTCTTTAACCAGACCTTTACCACTTTCTACTTAGATTACTAATAATACTCTAAATTGGCTGACCTGACTCCAATATCTCCTCCCCTTCAATATATCATGCCAAATATATCTTCCTTAAATGTGGTTTCTTTTCACACTTTATTCCTTTGTTCAAAAACTTATTACTAATTACTAGAGCATTAAGTCTAAATTATTTTGCCTATCATTTAACTTATTCTACAATCTTGTTCAAACCTATACATTCTACTCCTCTCCTCAACATGTCCCTTCATTTGAATTGTATTTGCTATTCATTTTCAACCTTTGGGTCCTAACTTCTCAGTGAACCCTTCCCTGACTACTAAGATGCCTTTCTGCTCTAAAACTGTAGGTATTTGATACCTCAATTTATTTCCACATTTGTAACTGCAAAAAAAATTTTCATCCATGTCCTGTTCTCTTTGTTCAGTATACCCTGTTAGATATAATCTCTCCTCTTTCTAAACCTTCCAGAGTTAACTACCATGTCAGAAACAACTAGTTGTGACCAAAATATGGAAAATATGTGTTTAATTAATTATAAAACCATAACTCAGATATTTTTAAAACATATTAGTAAGGAAGATATTTGAAGAGAAGGTGATTTTTCTAGTGTCCTTCAAGATTACTTATTTATTTTTTGGAAATCACTGGCTTTTAGAAACTCTAATAGCCAGGCTGATCCATGCTAAGATAACATCTCCAAATTCAATAAAAATTAAACTAATGTCAACAAGGTGTCTTGTAAAAAGAAAAAAACCATTGGATTGGGAGATAGGAGACCTGTGTTTAAGCCCAGCACTGTCACTACTTGTATGATCTTGCATAACTCAATGAATCTGTCAAAATGTGTTTCCTGAAAAACACACCATTAACTAAAGCACCAAGAAAGCAAATTTCCTGAAATACAAAATACACTGGGACATTTTGAAGCTAGGTGGATCATGAAAAATCCTGTTCTTAAAGCTAATCCATTCCTGTGCATGTAAACCTATTGTAGGTGGGACCTTTTGATTAAATTACTTCAGTTAAGGATCTTTGATTAGATTGCAAGACCTGGTGTAGGTCTTAAATCCTTTTACTGGAATCCTTTACAAACAGAAGAATACAAAGCCACAGACACAGAAAGAAGGCTGCAGAGATAGAGAGAAGCCTGCACAAATTGAAATCAATGAAACTGGGAAAGAGAAAAGTTACAGATGGAGCAGCCAGAAGCTGAAACAATGAGGCCTGGAGGAGAGGAGAGAGACAACCAAACACTGCCATGTGCCTGATGGCTCACAGCTGAGCTCAGGAAGAAAGTGAACCTAGAGGAGAAAGCAGAGACCAGCAGAGTTGCCATTGTGCCCTGTCATATGGTAGGAGTACAGGATTACCTGCAGCCGACATTTGGGGAGAGAGCTTTGCCTGATGATTTGATTTGGACATTTTTCATGGCCTTAGAACTGTAAGCTTTTAACCTTATAAATCCTTATTGTAAAAGCCAACCCATTTCTGGTATGCTGCTCCCAGCAGCTTTTATCAAAACTAAAACATACACTATTACAAGAATCTAACAAGTTTGTAAAACAAGTAGCACATGGTACATTATGGTATGTCTCAACATCAAATTTATTTATATAATTGTACTATTTTGATAGCTTATCAAAAATCATGAAACCACAAATAGTCTTTTAGAAATGCAACAGCTTAAAGTACAAATAAAAGCATTCATGAAGATTTCCAAGAGTTGTTATTTATTCATTCAATAAGCATTAATTGGGTGACTATCGTGCCAGGCCCTGGGGATAAAGCAGTGAAGACAAATATGATAAATGTTATATCTACCTTGAGAGATCACTGAATAGTGTGGGAGACAGACACATTAAAAAGACAATTATAATACAAGGTGATAAGTGCTGTGATAGAAGGAAGCACAAGTGTACCACTGGAACACAAAGAAGAGGACAGATACCTAAACTGGTCTTTTGGGGAGAGGTGATTAGGCAAGGTTTTAATTGGAGTAAGCGGCTTCTAGGCTTAGGTTTAGAGGATGGATAGGCATCAGCCTTTCAGTGAATGGGTGTGAGTTAGGTAAGTATTTCAGGAAGAGTGAACAGGCTATTCAAAAGCAAAGGAGCATATACAACAACAGTAACAGTATATACAAAAGACAAGGGCGGATATAACATGGAATACTTTGGAAAAGTTGGAGCAAAAAACCTTGAAAGGACTTGCAGAAGGGAGGGTACTGAGATGTAGCAGTTAAGAGGGCAAGCACTGAAGTGAGTCTGCCTGGGTTAAATACCAGATCTGCATCTTTCCAGCTGTGTAACCTTGGGTAAGTTACTCAATCTCTTTGGGCCTTGATTTCTCATTCGCAAAATATCAGTACAATATATAAATATACTTCATAGGGTTGTTGTAAGAATTCAGTGAGTTAACACATGTAAAACACACATCATTTGAGTATAAACTCCTAGGAAGGCAGGATATTTAACTGTTGAATCACCAGTACTTAGAATAGTGACTGGCCCATAGTAGTCATTGTTGAATGAATGAGTCATAGTCATCTTAATTATTATCTGTGATGAGTATAGTGAGAAGGTGAGAAGGTTAAATACTCTTAAAAGGTGAGAAAGTTAAATACTCTCATTTGTTCTCATCGTTGTCTTCATATATGCCTATAGAGTAAAGGAGGGGAGGAACAAGGCCACCCAGCTGTTCAAATTTAAAGCTGGATTTCAAAAAAATACAAAATGACTTCATATTAAACCATCTGTTCTCTTTTCTAAGGGCTGCATTAGGGCAAGAACCATTTCTTAATATTCATAGCTACTGTTCATTGAGCACTTACTATATGCCAGGCACATGAAAAATATTTTAACTACATCATCTTATTCAATCTACAGGACAGTAGCACAATCCTATGCTATAGGTACTATTGTTACCTCCATTTTAAAGATGAAGGAACAGGCTCAGAGAGGTGAATTGACTTGTCCAAAGTCAGATAGCTACTAAGTTAAGGAGCAAAAATTTGAACCCTGCTTGGTTTAACCTGAATCTAGTTTGTACAGTGCTTGGCACATACTTGATGTTAAATAAATATTTGTTGAATAAATGGGTAAATTAATACATCAGTAAATCTAGCCTCTTCATCAAATGAACCTACAAGGTTAGTTTTCATGGTTTTCATGATCTTGATAAGCTCAAGTTAATGTTAAGAGTAAAGAAGAGGCTTGAGCCACAAAAGAGGAGAAGGGAAATCTCTTGACTCTGAAAATTCTGATTGGAAAAGGAGATTTGGATTTGCTTAGAAATTATATATACACACACACGTATATATATATACCTTAATAGAACCTTTGTAGCACACATATATCATGCACATGCACACCCACACAACCATACATATTTTAAATCTCATGCTTTCTTTTGTCTTAACCCCCCTGAGAGGGTGTAAATCATAGAATGTCAGAGCTAGAAGGGACCTTAGCAATTACCTAATTAGATCCTCTCATGTAAATGTAGAACTTGAGACTCTAGAGGGGAAGTTGCAAAACACACACAAGGAGTTAGAGACAAATTAGAATCTGAGTTTCTTGACTCACAGGTTTGTTTTACTCTGAACTTTCACCATTTACCGTCTCAATTTTATAGATGAGGTAACCAAAGCATCCTAAGAATGTTGATGGCCAAGCTCCAGCCACTAGTCCATTGATGCAAGATTTGAAATCAGATCGCTTTTATTTTGCTTTCATCCAGATGTTTCTTCCATCCAGATGGAAGACCACTTTCTATTGAATTAAATAGTAGAACGAGGATAATTTACAGAAAGGACAAATCTTGGCACAATAAAGTCACTCAATAAATATTCATTGAATGTATGAAATACAAAAGAGAGAAAAAAACAGGTTGGCCAATGGTTTCCCAATAGAAGATGGATGGACAATCATTTTTTAGTGCTGGAAAAATGGAATGAATGAGGAAAAGAGGCAAGAGAGGCCCTTAAACAAAGGAGAAGTTCTGTCTTTTTATGTGATTGAAGCTGCAACAATCCTTCAGGCTGAATGGCTTGGAAAGACTATGATGGGCAGAGATATTTAAATGAGGCCTCCTTAAAATTGTTACTTTTCACCCCCCTCCTCCCCCATGCCCCTTTAAATTCTGTTTCAGTCATTACCCAGGGACCGGATATAGAGATTCCTATAGGGAGTTCTAATGGGTCGATTCAGTTTCAACTGGATGACGCCACTTAGCCAAGCATTAAGAGCTACAGCTCCGGGAAAGCAAACGACACAGAGGGAGAGAAAGAAATTATAACAAGGAGTAATAAATCCTTCCCCTCCCGTCCTCCCCTGTAACCCATTCACAAGACCTCCAGAAATCATCTACATTCACAAAACAGCCATCTAGCTGAGCGAGCGCCCAGCAACTTCACCCCCTCCCCCCGCTCTTTGAAGATTATATACCAACCCACCCTGAGACCAGAGCTATATAAATAATCACACACTGGCGTTATCTACTGCTCTACTGAGATACCCTGTGCCTACAACTGCAGTTTCTGCTTCTCGGCTCATCTGTCAGATCGGAGGAGACAGAGGCGGAGGTGGAAGCAGAGGCAGAAGAGAAAGAGGGGGAGGAGGTAAAGGAGGAGGAAGGGGAGGAGGGAAGGGGGAGGGGAGGAGGAGGGGAAGGAAAAAGCTGGAGGGGGAAGAAAGAGGAGGAGGAGGAAAGGGGGAGGAGAAAAAGGCGTAGGGGGAGGGGGGAGGAGAAAAGGAGGAGGAGGAGAAGAGAGAAGAGGAGGAGGAGGAGAAAGAGGAGGAGGAAGCGAACAACTTACCCTGCTGAGCTTTCTTTGGGGAATAAGTACATCAAGATTTAGATCTGCATGTAAAATCTATACAAAGTATCTGCCACGACAGGTCTGACTCCCCCCCCTCCCCCCTTTTTTTTCTTTCCGTTTTCTCTGCTATGTCAGAAAGACCGAGACAGAACTATCTCTGTTTCTGGCTCCACTGCCAGTGAAGGAGTTTTCATTCAGACTTTCCGAAGAGAGGTGGAGAAATCTAAAGACTGAGGAGAAGAAGAGGTCCTTTAAGCCAAATAGAGCATTGGTTCTTCTGCTTTTCTCAGCATGGATAAACCCTTTTCTCAAGGTAAGGCATAGAAATTAGCTCTTAAAGACCCCACAATTCTTTCTGTGCAATGCACAGATTGCCATTCATTCCAGCCATCCTGTCTCTGTGTGTGTGTGCGTGTGTGTGCTCGCGCGCGCAAGCGCGTGGGTGAAAATAAAATAAAAACCATTTAAATGAAATTTAAATGAATTAGCTCTTGAAGAAACTATCCGTATTGGAAATTTTAAACCGAAATGGAACTTCAAAATAACCCATCTGTGGCCAAATGTCAATTTAATTTCTAGCCTAATGACCTTTAAAGCCCCTCATAGCGCAGCCTAACCACCCAAGCTGAGGACGTAGGGAGAGCCTGTGCTGCGGCCAGTCTGGCTGCCCAGCGGGCATCCTGTCAGCGTGGGGCTAGGCTGCCATTGGCTGTCAAGTCTGGACTGTACATCGTTCAGATTTCATCACATCACCTTGCCCTGGGTAGAAATGGCGCAAGCTGACACGGCATAACCCCCTACTAACACTGAGTCAGAGCAAAGATTTAGAAATCTCTGGATCCATGCCTGGGTGTGTGTGCACATGTCTCTGTGTGGCATCTGGAAATTTTGTCAAAAGTGAGAACCTGTGAGCATGTCTAGTTAGCCAATATGTATTTGATAGGACCTAGAGCAATGGTTCACTTCATACTTCCTTCTACTCTCCTAATTATGATTGTCACTCACCTCTGCCTGCTGTAAAGCAAGTTGCATGAACAGAATACATACTTTGAACTCTTAGGCAGAAAATCCGTTTTTAAATGTTGCTTTTGGGGAGTACATTAAAACCTCACAGTAACATAATGTGCTATCACATGAATTTGGATATACCAAGTGTTAAATCATGTTCCCAACAAGTTAGCAGCATCCGTACATACAAATAAGGTACAGGGTAAGTATCAGTCTTGTTCTCTTCTGTCTCTAAACAAACGTACTAAGACATCATTATATCATTCTATACATTTTGTTTCTTCATGTTCTGCTTTTTGTTTTCTATAGCTATGAAACAGCTTAGATAGTGATCTGGAACTTGGATTCGGAGGTATTTATTCAGAGTTGAGAAGCTGAGAGTAAGTAAAGGACTTAAAGAAAGGAAATAAATACTTCATGAAAGGCTTTTTAGACAGAGAAATAAAACCAGCAAACCCAGTATTTAAAAATTAGAGTGCCAGAACAAGAAAGGGCTTTAAAACCCCTCCTTTGAAACCCTCTCATTTTGCAGATGAAGAAACTGAGATCACTTGCCCATATTCACACAACAAAGTAGAACTAGGGTTAGGACTAGAATTTAAGTTATTTGTCTCTTATAAAAGGATTGGGGGTTTAAAGAAAGATTCCTACTTTAAATGAATAACTAGCTTCTTAGAATTTTCCTTGGGATTAGAAGTATGTGAATTTATTTGGTATCACAATTTTCCCTGTATCACTAAACCATCTATATCTTTAATAATGTAAGGTCTTAAAACTAAAAGACTCTTTGGTTTGAAATAAACCGCTATGAGTCTTAATGAAATTATTAAAGTAATGAACAGGACTAGGGTAGCAAAGTGACAAGTTAAGAGTTAAATGTGGTGAGGACCTGGCAGCTCCAGTAAGATGTATGCGGTAGAAGGGAGGCCCAGTCAGTGGTGGAGAGGTTAGTAATGTAAACTATATACAACTCGGTATTTGTAAGGGGGGAGCCCTTTGATAGAGATGCAAATGCTTGTGCATAGAGAGGGATTTTCAGAGAGCAGACTTTGGAACAGTAGAACTAAGAAAGCATAGAAAGCCATAGCAGAAATTCCCCCTATGTTTGCTTTCAGTTATTCTGAGAACGAGAGTATATATCAGCAGAGCACAGAAAAAAAGCAACACACTCAAGAACCGTTACACAGTAAGGTACAAAACCCCTGGGAGTGGGAGAAAACAGGAACCAGGCACGCCTTCTCTTCTCCACTTACTTCTTTGAAATCAACAGTGAGTCATATTGTATCAGAAAGGATTTATCATAGAAATCAGAGTTGTCTTAAAGTGTGGGCACAAAATAGCTTTAGGTTAGGGAAGTTTTCATCTTTAGTCTCAATATAGCAGAGCAATCAGGAACTGATTTTAGGTTCCATGGAGAAAATACATTTTTTTCATTAACAAACATCGACATTTCTTAAATAGATTTAGGTTTCTACTCCCTAAGTTGGCATAAAAAAAGAAATTTCTATTTCATTTGAATATAGCAAATTTCAGGGCCACAGAAAAATTGTTGAGAAAGCTATGAGCACCTGGCCAGAGTGACTGAGATGGGAGTGGGTTTAAAATGTATAATTCATTACTGCAGAGTCACTGACAGAAATCACTAGATCTCAACAATGTGCAGCCAAGAACTTGTAATGACCTTGGCTCTTATTTAATAATATGTGATATGTATATTCTCTCCCTCATTTAATAGAATATGGAATTGATCAACAGCACAATCTGTTTCTTAACTGTTGCTGCTTACAAGGACAGCAAGGGTCCAGTGAATGGACCCTTAATGGGTGGATTTCTGAATCATAGACATGCATGCAGTAGTACTTATTCATCTAGTCTATGTGAGCCTATTTGTTTCCCATTTCCCCCCTCTTACCCTCCTCTACAGTGTCTATTTCAGTTCATCCTGTTAGTCAGATTGAATTCAGCACTTCCAGAATGGCAAACAATTTATTGTCTTTCAATCTTTTTTTTATCCTAATCAGCACCCTGATTTTACCCAGGTCCTACTGTCCACCATATTGCAGATTACAGATCTTCCACATTGAATCCCACAGTCCATTGGATCCCAGAGTCTAAAAAAAGGTTTTGCAGGGCAGGAAGAAACCTTCTGAGTTCATCTTGTCAATCTCCTTACTTATAAGCAAGACGTCTCCTCAACCCAGCCTGATGTCCAACATTTCCTTTAATCATCCAACCAAGCATTTCAGCTTGCAGCAATCTTTTCAATATCCAAATACATCTTCTCAACTTAAACACCATGTACCCTTCTACTTCCCAGACAGGATCCCCTTTGAACATGGCTCTCATTATTGGCTACTGAGCCTCTTGGTTCTAAGTCATTTGTATTATGACCTAGATTTCTCCAAGCTTAGCTTTCGACCTTCTGGGCATGTCAGCATGTCAGCATGTCCCTGAGATACTTAGTGACATCTCTGGAACCCTCTCTTTGGAATCCCACATGATTATCTCCTGTAAATTGGAGACCTTATATGCCTTCCTTTGACTCACTGTTTATTTTAATTTCCAATATGTTTTGAGTCTAGTTTCTTTTGGGAAATCAATGGGTCTAAAATGCATCTAGTGCATATAATATTGTAAGAAAATGAAGGGTCTTGTACATTCTTTATCTGAACAATCGTACAAAAATCCATTTCTTATGAATTTGTCAAATGACTCTCCCCAGGCCAAAGCTTCTATATCCACATACCCTCCAGCCAGCTGAGCAATGTGTCCTTGTTTATTTGGGTTTTCACATGAAACTGTTCCTTTCAAACATGGACACTATGACTCTATAAAGATACAGGCAAGGTAGAGGAGGGAGGTTGCAGGGGTTTTGAGTCCAAATAAATGAAGGAGACATACATTTTGCTTTTGAATGTCCAAGTAAACGATATATTGCCCAGCTTATTCTCAAGAACTTTGAGATGCAGAAGATGTGGATAGAGAGAATTATTTTGTTGAATTGATTAGTTATAGAATTATAGACCATAATGGGCATGGTCCTTCAAGATCACCTAGTCCACCCTTGTGGACTATAGAAGGTGAAACTGAGGCCTAAGGAAAGCAAGTGATTTGACAAAGGAAACATGGAGTCTTAGAGTCTCCATGGTGTTTATCTGCATTCTCTTGTGTTGAGTGTAATAACACCAAATAACTAGCTACAAAATAAAATATTGGTCAGACTGATTCTTTTCACTGATGTAATATGCCAAAAAAAATGTTATTTCTAACAAAATTAAGTCCCCTTTTCAAAAAATGGACAGATTTAAATTCAGCTAAAGAGGTTTGGGTAAGAATACAGCTTCAAAAGACATCTGAGTCTGGTCATATTATTATCCACTAAGACCCTTATGAACTACATCCTTATTTTTCCTGTTATTGAGCTTGGGCTCTTTTCACTGTCACGTTTGCTTGCTTATGGAAACCTAATCAAAGTGCTAGCTTCTCTCACTTGTTCATTTCTCCTATTCATTCAAACTGTCTATCCCAAAAGGTAGTGTGACTAATCAAACTATTTTGAGCAGACCTGAAATCAGATGGATTTCAAATATATGCTTTATTCATCCTAGTGTTCCCTAGGTCTTAATGCAAATTGTGTCTAGTAAATCTCATCAATATAGAGTTGATGCAGAGTGATAATAGGTACAGTTACAGGTGATATTTGAAATAAGTTAGGAATCTTCTTCTATGTTTCTCCCATCCCCAGTGTTACTCCCATGTATACACAAATCTGATTCTAGAGCCACCATGCCATTTAGAAAGTATCGCCTACTCAATAAGTTACAGCAGTGAGGAGAACTGCAAGATGATTAACAATGACTTCCTTACACTTTTGAAAAACTTGTTTCTCTAAATAAATTGCTATTACTTTACAAACAACCTGATTCCTGGCCCCTGTCTCTTCCATATCTTTGCCATTATTCCAACTTACTTGCTTGTCTATATTCATTGAACCAAACAATGTACTTTCCTATCTATTTATTTCTGCCTATCATAAATGGCACTGAAAGGAGAATTTTGATTGGTGACTGGAGATTATAAGTATATATATGTATATGAACATACATATATATATATATATATATAAGCAGATTTTCATGGGTGACTTTTGAGGTTTTCTCTTTTGCTTCAGCGTTGCTTTAAGAATTAGCCTTTGCCTTTCAAATTAGGGTCCATTTTTAAAAATTTTTTTAAAGATCTTTAGATTACATAAATGTTCCATAAAAAATATAGGTGATTCCCATATGCCCCACTCCCCACACCACCCACATTTGCCCACATTAACAATATCCTTCATTAGTGTGGTACATTCATTGCAATTGATGAACAAATTTTGGAGCATTGCCACTAAGCATGGATTATAGTTTACATTGTAGTTTACACTCTCCCACACAATTCTGTAGGTTATGGCAAGATATATAATGGGCTGTATCTGTCATTGCAGTGTCATTCAGGACAATTCCCAAGTCCTGAAAATGCCCCCATATTACACCTGCTTTCCCTCTCCCTGACCTCAGAACCTCCAGTGACCACAGCCTCCGCATCAATAGTAAGTTCTTCCATTGCTAGAATCACAATAAGTCTATAGTAGAATAGCAGTAAGTCTGCTCTAGTCCATAGTTCATTCCCCAATCTTGAGGATTCTAGGATGGTGATGCCCAATCCACCTCTAATTGAGAGGGGGTTCAGTCCCATATGGCTGATGGATGGGACTCTCTTGCTTGCAGTTGTAGACTCTCTCAGTTCCTTGGGATGGTCGTTGTCCATCATCATCTCCTTGTTAGTTGTCCTGGGTGAGTCCAATGAACTGGAGAGTAGGTGTTGCAACTCCATTGAGATTCAGGGCCCAGCTTGTATATGGACAGCCCAAATATTTAAGTCTATTGGGCATACACCTATCAACTATAGTACTAATTATAGGTTCAGATAGAAGGGACAAAAGAGCCATGTGTAGAGAAACCACAACTGAGTCCAATTCTGTCATACTGAGGAACACAAACCCCAATTTTTGGTCCATTTTTTTTAGAATTCTCATGTACAAGGCTTAGATTTCTCTCTGTTAGCAAACACCTAAATGAGGTAATTAACTCCTGTGAACCTAGTTCATATGCTTGAATACAAAAGGAATCAAAGATCTGATCTTGGCTTTCAAAGTGCTTTATAGTCTGAATGGGATGACTAGACTTGCCTGTAAAGAAGTAGGTGAGGGTTGTGGGAAGATGGTGATAGACTAACAGGCAGAGCTGAATGCTCTCACAAAAACAATGGAGAAAGAGCCAAAAGCTGTCTGAGGGACCTGCTTTGAGGGTCAGCAGGCCAGGACAGTGCTACACAACTCCCAGGAGGGTGAGGGACAGAGAGACAAAGAAGCCAAAATGAAAAACATGAGTTACCAAGCCCCTGTGGTGGCTGGGAAGGGCTCCCCTCCCCCACCCCCAAGATGTTAAGCTGGGGGAAAAACCCCTGGCTCACTGCAGCTGACTGAGAGGGGAGCAGACATCTTCCTCTCTGTCAGCTGTTTCAAGGGAAAAGGGAGGGGAGGCCAGGGTGCTTTTCTTCAGTAAATTCAGCCAGCAGAGCCTGCTTTGAATCTCCAATGTGGAGATTCAAAACAGCACACAGGAAAGCCAAGACTGAAACACCTACATGGAAAGGTGTGCTGACGAGCACCATCTGCTGGCTGTTTTGGAAATTACATGGACAGAAACTGTTGATACTCTCTGTATCCAACCCCTGGGAGAAAACCTGTGCCCCACTAGTGAGTCCCTGGCCCGATTTTGAAAATTTAAGCTGGACAATTTTAAAGAATGAGAATAAGAAGTTCAACCAAATATCAAAGATGAGCTGTGAAAAAAAAAAAAAAAAAACAATAGGCAAGAGAGAGAAATTAGCCAGCAGAGTAAATGCACCAACATATTCAGATGCCTAGACATTAGCAAAAAATTACAAGCCATACTAAGAAACAGGAAGGGATAGCCCAACAAAAGAACAAACCAAATATCCTAAAGAGAAACAAGATTTAATACAAGTAATCAGTGATAACCACACAACTCTTCTAAATCACTTCAAAGAATTTAAAGAAAATATGACTAAAGAAATAAAGAATATTAAGAAGAAACTGAGAGAGTATAAAGCACAATTTGGAAGCCTGCAAAGAAAAGTAACAGAACTTATGGGAATGAAAGACACGCTGGATGGGATTAAAAATACATTAGAGGCACATAAGAGCAGATTTGTATTGCTTGAAGACAGAATTAGTGATTTCAAAGACAGAACATCTGAACTAGAAAAGATAGGAGAACAGAAAAAGAAGAGAATGGAAAAAATGGAACAGAGTCTCAGGGAATTGAATGACAACATGAAATGCGCAAACATTGACATTATTTGTGTCCCAGAAGAAGAAGAGAATGGAAAAGTGGCAGAAAGAATATTTGAGGAAATAATGACCAAAAACTTCCCAACCCTTATTAAGGACATAAATACCAATATCTAAGAAGAAGGATAATGCACCACAAACAGAATAAATCCAAACAGACTTACTCCTGAGAAACCTACTTTTCAGAATGACAAATATCAGAGATAAAGGGAAGATTCTGAAAGCAGCAAGAGAAAAGCAAAGCATCACATACAAGGGAAACTCAGTAAGATTAAGCGCTGATCTCGCATCAGAAAACGTGGAGGAGAGAAGAAAGTGGTATGATGTATTTAAGTTACTGAAAGAGAAAATCTGCCAGCCAAGAATTCTGTATCTAGCAAAGGTGTCCTTCAAAAATGAGGGTGAGTTTGAAGTCTTCACAGATAAACAAAAATTGATAGAATATGTTACCAAAAGACCAGAATTACAAGAGATACTAAAGGGGGTGCTGCAGCCTGAAAGGAAAAAACAAGGATGAGAGATTCAGAGAAGAGTTTACAAATGAAGATTATTAGGAAGGGTAAAGTAAAGGATAAGAAGACAGACAATAGAACAATATGACAACAGAGACCTGAAGGGCAAAATGAATGAAGTAAGTAATGCCTTTACAGTAATAACACTGAATGTTAATAGATTAAACTCCCCAATCAAAAGACAGACTGATAGAATGGATAAAAACTATATGAGCCGCCTACATATTGTCTACAAGAGATGCAACTCAGATGTAAGGACACAACCAGGTTAAAAGTGAAAGGTTGGAAAAAGGTATTCCATGCAAATGGTAAACAAAAAAGAGCTGGAGTAGACCAGATAAATGTAAAATAACAGTGTTATAGTATGAACAATAATTACTCAGTGCAAGTGGCAAATTGTTCCTGTGATCAGTATTCTGTAATATTTTTCATACAAAATAAACACTTGCTTTTAATTGCGGAGGCCTGGAGGAGAGAAGTATTTTTGGATACTTCATTACTCTTTAACCCTTTCTTATTCATACTCTTTAAAATAATCTATTTGGATCAATAATGATTTAGCATGACTACTGTTGAACAAGATTTTGAGTTTTTCTGCCTCATAAAATTATGAGTTTTATGTGAAGAATTCCCAAATAGGTATATGAATATATCTCAGTAAAACTGCTTAATAAACAAATGATTGTGCAAGAATAGCCAGAAATAACAGCTATGTACAACAGGGAAAACAGAGATATTGAGAGGTGAGGAATTTTCTTGTTTGTTTCTCTGTTTTTTGCTTATTGTTATTATTGAAATAATGAAAATGCTTTAATAATGAGTGAAGTGATGAACACACAACTATGTGATTACACCAAATACTATTGATTGTACACTTTGGAGTAATTGTATGCTTTATTAATATGTATTAATAAAATTTATTTGTTTAAAAAATTATATATTGAGGGTGGGCAGCTAAAAAAAAGAAGTAGGTGAGGTCAACTACAAAATAAAGGTATAACATAAAAACTACTGCAAAGTGATTGAAGGTAGTGGTGGTAATAAGTCCTGAGCTTTTTTGGTTCATGTCTGTGTGTTCTCATTTATTATTTCTATTCTTTCTCTCTTAGGATTTTCTGATGTGTCCTGAGGGCCATGTAACTACAAGTTCTGCTCTTTATCACCATAAGTGCCATCCTGACCCCAAACCACTCAGAGCTCAAGAATCAAAGCAAAATGGATGCCACAATGACAGATGATTTCCAACAAATTCTGCCTATTGAACAGCTGCGCTCTATTCATGCTAGCAATGATTATGTGGAGCGACCTCCAGCCCCCTGTAAACAGGCCCTTTCAAGCCCTTCCCTTATTGTGCAAACCCACAAATCTGATTGGTCCCTGACTACCATGCCTACAGCTCTACCCCGCAGTCTCAGCCAGTGCCATCAATTGCAGCCCTTGCCTCAGCATCTGAGCCAATCTAGCATTGCCAGCTCAATGTCCCATAGCACCACTGCCTCTGATCAAAGGCTCTTGGCCAACATTACACCCTCACCTTCAGGCCAGTCCATCATCCGAACCCAGCCTGAAGCTGGGACCCACCCAAAGGCTGATGGTGCTCTGAAGGAAGAAGCTGAGCAATCCGCCGTGCACCCCAGTGAGCACCTCTTCATCTGTGAGGAGTGTGGGCGCTGCAAGTGTGCACCCTGCACAGCAGCTCGCCCTCTCCCCTCCTGCTGGCTTTGCAACCAGCGTTGCCTTTGCTCTGCTGAGAGCCTCCTCGATTATGGCACTTGTCTCTGCTGTGTCAAGGGCCTCTTCTACCACTGCTCCACAGATGACGAAGACAACTGCGCCGATGAGCCCTGCTCCTGTGGGCCTAGCTCTTGCTTTGTCCGCTGGGCAGCCATGAGCCTCCTCTCCCTCTTCCTACCCTGCCTGTGCTGCTACCTGCCTACCCGTGGATGCCTCTACCTGTGTCAGCAGGGCTACGACAGCTTCAGACGACCAGGCTGCCGCTGTAAGAGGCACACCAACACTGTGTGCAGAAAAATCTCTTCTGGTAGCAGTGCACCCTTCCGCAAAGCCCAGGAAAAGTTTGTATGACCTTCCCACAAGATGGATCCAGAGCTTTCTCTTTCTAGCCCCCATCAGTAAAGGATAGGCTCATCACTGAAGAGGGAGAGAGGTAATCAACTAGTCAAAGTTAAGCCTCGCCTCTTTTGTTCCTGCATTGTCAGAGGAATGGCCAAGTATATCCTGGTGCAGGATGCCTTGTTCTTTCTTAAGATATCTATCCCACTCCTCTTCAAACTTTTTCAACCCCACCAATTCAGTCCTTACAGCTGTCAGGACAAATTCAGGTGACATATAGGCATGAGAGTTGGACAGTGAAGACTGGCAGAGCAAGCAACATGGAGGCTAAGGGCTTCCCCAATGTACCACCTCACGATGCAGGATCTGAGCATTACTCTGCTTTCCAAGTGCTTTTGGAAGCTTTCTTTTAAGATGGTTTTCACAGGTCAATGTGGAACAGCGTTAAAATTTCCAGGGTATCTGACCTCTTCTACCTTTTTATGGCCCTTCTCTTCTTTCTTCCTATCTTTCTCACTCTCTCTCTCCTCTTCTTTCATTATCCTGTTTTTATTCCTTCCCCCTTCACTCCCACCTTTTCTACTTTGGTTCTTCCTCCCTTTTCTCTCTCTTCCTTCCTCCTCCTTCCTTCCCTCTCTAAGACTAACCCTTGCTTTGCCTGTATTTCTATCTCATTTGACTTATCTTTTTCTGTCTCTCCCTGTCCCTCTTCCTATCTCTAACACTTCCAAAAGTGCTGTTGTTCCATAGCTGTTTTCCTTTACTCTAAATTTTGCTATATTATACAATTTACTAAAATTTTTTAAGGGAAATGGATTACTGTAATGAACTGATCACTAGCAATAGTCTATATCCTGATATGTGTTTGTGCATACACAATCATGCTCACCTGTTTGTGAGTATTGAAGCAAAGTTACCTTAGATTTCCAGGTTTAATTAGTTGGAGTTTTACTCCCTTTCCCAAGTATCAACTTATAGTACTGACAGATTCCACTAGCATGTTGAGTAGGATAGTAAATCAGGATGCTCATAACTTTGTATGTCTGACCCAAGTGCCAAAGGCAGACGTGCTTTATAGCTAAATGAACAAAGCAAAGGATATTAGAGAAGTCTGTTTTCTCTTAGAAGCTAACTTCCCTGAGACTGCATGGCTCAGGTCTTAATAATGGACATAAAAAGTCATAAAACTTTTGAGCTGGAAGGAATCTTAACTATTAATCTAATTCAATGCCTTTCTTTTATATATGGGAAAACTGAGGCCTGGAGCTAGGAAGGGACTTGCCCAAGGCCACACACTGAGTTCATAGCAGAGTTGGGACTGGAATACAGGCCTTCTGGCTCCTAGTTCAGTATTCTTTACCCTGTACCACATTGAGTCATGGGACTTTTCTCCTAGGACTATTAACAAAAACAGAAAGCCATCTCCATTCAATTACTTTCCAGGAACTGTGTAAAGTAAGTGTGGTGGTCTTTATGCAGTGCATGGTGGGTAGCTAATTAACTATTAGGTGTCCAGGCTGCCCCCATTGGACATCACCATTGGCTTTGTCATCTTGTAGAAGTTCAAGTGTGGAAAAGAAAAGCTGAAAGAAGCCCTAACCAAGCTGTATCTTCACCATTGTGTCTACTCTTTACTGTACACACTGTGCTTGCTTCTGCAATGGCAGTTGCCTGAGAACCTAAATTTCAGCAACAGTGAAAAACTCAGATGAAAAATGTATAATACAGAAAACTGACTTCTCTTTTAAAAAACACAGAGAGCCTGTGTTGGGAACCCCCTTCTCTGGGAAAAAGCTGCAGTGGTGATGGCAGTCTCCTAAAGACTGCTGCTAAAAGACATGAGAATTATATACAGTTTCCCTCTATAAGTGAATCCAAAATTCACTAAGGAATTCAAATCTTGGGGGCACTTGCTTGAAATTAAGGTGCTCCAATTTAGCCTAAGACTTCCAGACTCTAACGTTATATATCATCTCTTTTAAAGTGTGCATGTATGTGTGTTGCAGGGTGGAAAGGTGGGGAGGAAAAGTGTATAGCCGTACACAAGGGAAAGAAGAAAGGGACATCCACATCCCTTTGCTGGGTATATACATTGGGAGGTAAAAAAAGAGAACTACAGAAATATGTGCCATTCAGTCTTTGTTGGTTCTGAATCTTCCTGAAGTGTATTGACATTTGGGCTGCACACAGCCCCACACCTTCACTTACACCTCCTCTTCTAGAATTGCTTTGCTCTATTTTTTGTATATATATATATATATGTATGTATATATATATGTTATGATGATTATTAATAATGTTAATGATATTGCTGCAAATGGTGCCATATATAAGGTTTGGCTTCTTGGAACATTTATAAACCCAAACCAATACCTGTAACCTCATATGTTGCTTTCAGATCCTTCAGTTTTGAGTAACTTTTTTATCTTCAAGTCTGCCTGATTGAACTTTGAACTTATCCAACCCTAAAAGCTGTGTCCAGTTCTCTGGAATAAGCTGGGTGGTGATGAAAAACAATGCACAGTTCTCTCTGCTTTTGCCTGAAAATTTCTTAGAGCTGAGATATATAAGGATTCTATGACACTAGTGCATTGTTCCTGGAGCTAAAGTTATTCTGTGGAATAACTAAATAACACAAGTCCCTCTTCCTTAATATCCCAATCCTGCAGTCCTTACTCAGGCAAATCGTGCACTGCCAGAGGTGCCCTGGGTTCTGCCATACACCCAAAGGAGCTCTTCTCAGTGTATTTCTAAATGGCCTTACACTTGGTAGAAGAAACTGAAGGGTTACTCAAATGTACTTGCAGTCTGCAATCTGCTGCTGAGTCAGGGCTTTCACTTGTGTCCAAGTTGGCCTGATATGGACAGCATCTGGTTTACGTATAGATGAGTCCTGATGGGGTATGTGCACGGATCACAGATGTGAGTGAGTGTGCATATGTATCCATTCCCTTCTGTGATATATATATATATATATATGTAAATATGTATTCACACATCTCTATATATTTTAATGTATTGCACATGTATATTTAAAATATATATGAAAGAAATATAAATCCTGCAGAGGCTCTGTTTTCATGATTTTTTTTCTACTTTGTGTCATGTACTATATAAACAGGAATATTTAGAGGGTGTTTCATGCTTAGCATATTTTTGCAGTTAAGTCATCTGTTATCCCCTAAACTCTACTGCTTTTCACATATTGGTCCCTTGACACATTTCATATGGTTGTAGCCAAGAGTTTTCTTTTCGTTCCAGCCCATCTTCCTTCACTATAGCTATGTTAAATATAGAGAACACTTACATAGTGCTTATTATGTGCTAAGCACTAATTTAGGCACATTATCTATATTATCTCATTTAATCCTCACAATAACTAAGTAATGTAGGAACTATTACTATCTCCATTTTACAGATGGGAAAACTGAAGCATGGAGAGGTAAAGTGACTTGCCAAAAGTAATAAAGTTTTTAAATGATGGATCTAAGATTTGAATCCAGGATGTATAATTCCTGAGTCCATGCTCCAGAGTCAAATATAGAAGTCTGGAGCAAAATGTAAATTCTTAGGGGGTACCAAGCTTCAAATGGCAAACAGTACTTTCTATAACTCCAGTTTACCTGCTACCCAGGAGCTGAACAAAAGTGCTTCTATATTAAGAGTGAAACAACAGTTACAGACATCATATATTAGCTGTCTTGCTTCCCAGGATGGTGACATTACAATCAACTACAACTCTGAAAACATATTTGCCATTAGTTTCCATTTTTTCAGAGAACCTATGGTATAGAAATTTATAGAAGAGTATTTTCACTTTTTCCAGAGAGGATGAGTTTATTTGGTCTTCTTTTTATAGGCCAAGGGAAACTAATTCAATTTCTTTCTTCAGAAGGTAGAACTGAAACTATTTTTTTGAACTTGAGATTAGTTAGAGCTGTTGATATTCAAACTCATTTATTAATTCGAATGCATTCTTCTGATTCAGGTGTAAGCAGTCTACTGATTTCAACAACAGTGAACTGGTCAGTATAATGCCTTGCCTTTTCCTATAACCTCATTCACACTGACAATCCTTTACCCTGACATTATTTCAGAGTCAGAACGGCCCTTAAAGAACATCTACTCCAACATCAACATATAATAGTTGGAGAAGGAGATACACAGAGTGTGAAAATAGCCAGTCCAAAGTCATAGGGTTCTGAGTTTGGGTGGAACTATGACTTTATTCCAGAGTTCTTAATGTCCAGATATCCTAGCCTGGGTCTCCTAGAAAATAGAACTTGAATCAAAGAAGTAGGAATAAATAAAAAGGATAGTGAGAGAGGGAAGGAAGGAGAGCAAACATAAATGAGTGTGCAACTGGGCTAGCCACAATCTGTTTCATGACAAGCTCCCTCAGGCTTTTCTGACAAGACATGTGAAACTAATGCATCATCATATAGCCCGTATGGGGGAGGAAAGGAGAAGAATTCATCTGCTTGCTCCTATGTCATTAACTCCCTACACTTCTGGGTAGTGCATGTGTGGGCTTTACCTTGGTATCTCTTGCCTCAGCAGCAATGGGAATGCACTGTGTCTCCACTACAAACAGCAAGGCAAGTGTGTGGATTTAGGGAGACAAATAAAGTGGTCCACAAGGCTAGTGCTTTTCCTTAAATTTTTTTTTCATTCATTCAAAGTGAGAGATAACCTACCATCTTTAAAATACATAGTGCTTTATTGTGGTGCTCAAAAATCTATTAAATCTGACTTCTGAATCTGTATTCTCTGACCCGCTCTGAAGTGCTTCTTTCTACATGGAAATGAAGTCCCTACTATAATTAAAGGAGTAACAAAGTATCAAAATAGCCTTCTCCTTAGTATAAATGGAACTTTACCTTACTGAACTCTTCAGAAAGCATGCTAAGCCAATGCATGTACATGAGTGCACATATGTTCATTTAAGGCTCCAGGAAAACTGGTCAAGTTAATTCAGGAAAAATTGGCTAAATAAGTTGTTTTACAACATTAAAATAAAACAATCTGTTGGTTGACTGGATTTTTTATATTTCAGCCACTCATTAAGACATCACCTAGGCACATTCTAAGGCTTACACCATATTTTATTCTCATACAGATAGCTTCCTGTGTCCTATAGACTATTCTTACATGAAGTCAAAGCATTCACTTGCTAAAATCATCCCATTGACATGGTTTCACAGCTATGAGCAGGGTCATAAAAGTATTTAAGGCATTCCACTGATTTAATTCTTGCTTTTTCATGTAAGAAAAGATGATCATAAGAGTACTCTTAAAACTGTTCTAGGTAAATAATGAAATCAAACTCTCACTCCAAACAATCCACCAAAGCTCTTCTTGTCTAGATCTCCAAAGACCTCCATTTTGATAAGTCCAGTGGTCACTTCTCAGTCCTCATCATACCTGACACATAAGCGGCATTCAAAACAGTTGTTCACTCTATCCTCCTAAAAACACTTTCATCACTTGGCTTCTAGAACATGACACTGCTGAATTTTCTCTTAAATCACTGTCTACAACTTCTATGCCTCTTTGCTGGATCCCTTCATCTCTTTCACATCTTCATATTTATGTATTTCAAGATTGGTCCTTGGATATCTACTCTTTGAATTCTATTTACATAATAATGACTCTCAAATTTTTATCTTCAGCCTGGACTACTTTTTTTTTTTTTTTTTAAAGGAGGTACCAGGTATTGAACCTGGGACCTCATACATGGAAAGCAGGCCCTCAAACACTGAGCTACACCCACTTTCCTGGACTACTTTTTGAACTCCCCGCTCATATAGTTAACTTCCTTTTTCATACTTCTACTTGGATACCTAGTAGGGATTTTAAACAAAATGTCCAAACCAAACTCCTGATCTCTCCCACCTCAAATCTGACCTTTGCACCCTTTCTTATCTCCTTTAATGCCAATTCAGCCTGCTCAGGTTGAAAACTTTGTAGTCATTCTTGACTCATCTCTTTCTTTCACACCCCATATCCAATCAATTAGGAAATTCGATTGTATCTACCTTTTAAATATATGCATAATCTGAACACTTCACTTCCACTGCTATCACCCTGGTCCAGGGTTTCTCAACCTCAGCACAATTATCATTTGGGGCCAGATGATTCTTTGATTATTTGTGTTGGAGTCTGTCTTGTGAAATGCAGGATTTTTAAGAACATCTGTGGCCTCTACCCATTACATGCCAGTAACATCCTCTCCCAGGTTGTGAAAACTGAAAATGCCTCCAGACTTGCCAAATGTCTTGTAGGGGGTAAAATTCTCCCCAATGGCGAACCACTACCCTAGAACAAGCCAACATCATATCTCACCTTTAATTTCTTTAGCCTCCTAACTTGTCTCCCTGCTTCTACCTTAGTCACCCTGCACTCTATTCTCTACACTACAACCAGAGAGATCATTTTAAAACACAAGTCAGATCTTGTCACTCTTCTGCTCAACACTTTCTCCATGATATTTCCCTAACACATAGCAAAAATGAAGCTCTCTACAGTGGCCTACAAGGCCTTCATGATCTGGCCTCATTCTGACCTCATTGCCTATTAATTTCCACCTCATTCATTCAGCTCTAGCAACACTAGCCACCAGACACATGTCTGCTTTAGGACATTTGCACTTGTTACTCCCTCTGCCTAGAACACTCTTCTCAACAAATACCCCCATAACTCACTCCCTCTCCAACTTTAGGCCTTTGTTTAAATGCTACTCCTTCAGTAAGGCCTTCTGTGAAACTTTATATAAAATTAGACTATCCTGGGGAGCAGATGTAGCTCAAGTGGTTGAGTGCCTGCTTCCTACGTACGAGATCCTGGGTTCAATCCCCAGTGCCTTCTGAAAAAAAAATTACACTATCCTTATTCTTTATTCTCCCTTCTTGCCTTCTATTTTTCCTTAGAAGCTATCGCCATATAACTGATTATACAATTTACTTATTTTTCTTGTTTATTATTTTTTTCTCCCCACTAGAATATAAACTTCCTGAGAAAGTTGTTTAGTACTGTATCCTCAGTGCCTAGAACATTGCCTGGCACTTAGTGGACATTTGATACATAATTTTTAATGAGAAAAAGAATTAACAGAATTCATATGAATGGAACAATTCCACTACACTTTTTATTAGTTGTGAATGTAGACAAATTTTCCAACCTCCAAACCCTCAATCAGCATTCTACTCTGGTGATTTAAGCTGGATCACATGTAGTCATTGGTACTCCTTCTGAAACTCTGGCTTACAGTTTAATAAGTGGGAAGACTGATAATCTTTGGTCTTGTTATCCTAATCTAGGCCCATATCCTTAACTTGTACCTCAAAGTTATCATGGCAACACCATCAGTTGAGCTGATTTCAAAGGCCAGAATGGACAAGATACATAGCCCTCAAGGAAGGGCATCTTAGAAATGACAGTGCTCATTGTTAGGGTTCTTGTTCTTATTATAATTTAAGTTATATTTGTTGTTCCCAAATGTATTTGTTGGCCAGTCTACTGGAAAAGAAGGGGATAATCCTGTCCCACAAATTGTCATTCTCCAACTAATCAAGCAATCCTTTTGACTATACCAGATAATGGTCATGTCTCTGATGGTAAAAAAAAAAAAAAAAAAAAAAAAACCGATGAGGATCTGTAAACCTCAAGTGCTTGAAAAGCTGGCTAATCTTAATATTACCTTCCTTAAGGAAGGGAAACAGAAGCAGCCACCACTAAGGAAAATACGATAGCTTTATTAATCTAGGGCTTTAACCTCAAACCACCTGTATGTTCTCCTACTGTAATAAGATGGTTTGAACAATACATGAACCCTGAAGCCTCTTTTTGAACCTAAGACCTAAACAAAAGGAAGACTGGATGACTTCCTTGGCCCTTTTCTCCTACGTCCATACTTTAATCTTAATCTTCAAAGTCTTACTACTATGATGACAAAAAGAAACACTAAAATGAAAATAAAAGGAAAGCAGCACTAATTTTCATAATACCAAAGACCATTTGGCTTAAATAATTTTACTCTGTGATTTTTTTCTAAATGGTCTCCTTCCAATGGGGGAGAAGGCCTCCCAAGGAAGAGAAGACCCCAGGACCATCTTAATACCTAGCTATATTCAAGGAAAGAGAGAAAAAAGTAGTAGGAAGTAATACTAAATGTGGGTCCAGAAAGAAAATGGACCATGTGAAAGAAAAAAGCTCTATAATCAATTTGTCTCTCCCACCTAAAACTCCATTTCACTAACTCCTTGGCTAAGTTTTACCCTTGAACTCTTTTTTTTCCTTGACTTATATTAGCATTCCTCTGTTTCAAACTCCTATAATTCTTCAGCCAGAGTTGATTCCTTGCGTATGTGCATCTGTGCGTGTGATGTGGATACAGGCTTGAGCTTTCCCCTAGAGATTCAAAGTTAGATTATGCCACTAACACTCTGCCTTTCAAATTCCCTTCTAGGACATGACCCATAGTACTTGGACCTTATATTACATGACAAGATTTCTCTCCTTCAGAAAGAAATACCAGATTGGATTTGTAGTTTTCCTTGGATTGGTTTCTTTGGCATCAACGTGGTATTATGGAAATCACCGTATCCTAAGACCAATTAAATCAGAATCTTTGGAGGTAGGACTGAAAAACAGACTTTTTTAAAGCTCCCAGGTGATTATAATATGCAACAGGGGTTGTGAAAACCCAATCATCTCATTCTGTAAATGCAGATACTGAGGCCCAGACAAGGGAAGTGACTTACTCATAACCACATAATGAGTTAGTGACAGTCAGGAATATAGGAATCCAGATCTGCTGACTCCTAGGCCAGAGTTCTTATCTTTATACTAAGGTTTCTCTCTATCTTGCACTCTCTTTGGACCTTTGCTTTCCTAATCTGTAAAATGAAGATAATAAAGCCTAGAGATTTTGTGAGAGTCATAAAAGGTGACATGGAGGAATGTTATACTTGTGGGAATGAATGCACAACATATAGCCAAGGCTGAAACTATAAAACAACATAATGAAAAGCTGTTTTCCAGTTAATCATTTGGGTGCTGAGCCTAATTGGTAACACATACCAAAATTAAACAATTGTGTGGGTTTGTATGCACCTTTAAACTGAATTTGCCTTAGTGGCAATCAAAGAAACTAGAAGTTGAAGACAGAGATCATTCTTTCCTTTTACTTTCGCTCTCTGGAGTAGGAATCAAGAGAAATATGAAAACAATGGTGTACCTGGACTTGTTATATTTAGTCAACCACAACATGGTCTTCGGGACTGAACTAGCCTCGGGTTTCAATGGGACTTGTAGATCCCAGTCCTGAGGCTAGTTCAGGGCATGAACCAGAAGATGCCTTTCATGCACGGAAAGCCAAGGGGAGAGCTGCCCACTAGGAGGAGCTGCTTTTGTAGAAACCAGAAAGGAGGGAAAGGGTTTCTGACTTGCCTAATCGGAGGAGGTAGATTATCTGGGGATCTAGCAGCCCTAGAACTATCTATAACCAAAAAGAACACATGTCCTGAATTTCAGGTTCCAGAACAGGATGTCCGTATCCATTCTTGTTTCATCCACCCCAGATATTAGGAATTCCCAGAGAGGGCCACTTCTATTCTCCCAGAAGACATACATCTGACTACTTGTTTATTTGGTAAAAATGGAATTCTGTACCATTTATAAAATGGACCTCTTGTATCTTCCTTATTTTGAAAGTGTAATACACATTTCTAATTCATCATTCATTTTTGCTAATGATTTTAAGCATTTATCGAAAGTTATTTTTAAATACAAAAATAAAAATAAAAATGAAACAACAAAAAAATAAATACAAAAATATATTTATTTAACAAAGCAGTCCTTTTATGCTTTTATTTGAGTCATGCCAATAAATTAAAACACAAACCATGATTAAACTAGGTAGCTCTGTGTGCTACATTACCTATTAGTTTTTGTTTTGTTTTTTATTTTTAAAGATTAGACTACATAAATGATACATCAAAAATACAGGAGCTTTTTTGGGACTTGGGGATTGTCCTGAGTGACATTGCAACGACAGATATAGACCATTTTATATCATCATATAACATGCAGAACTGTGTGGGAGAGAGTGTGATATACAGTGAACTATGGCCTATGCTTAATGGCAAAGCCCCAGGATGTGTTTATCATTTGCAATTAATGTGCCACACTAATGAAGGATGTTGATGTGGGAGGTTGTGGTAGGTGTGGGAGGTGGGGCGTAAGGGAATCCCTATATTTTCTGTGTAACATTTATGTAATATAAGTATCTTTTTTAAGAAATTAAAAAATTTAAAAAATAAAATAAAATCCTTAAAAAAATATATAGGGGGATTCCCATATACCCTCCTCCCTCCTCCTCCCACACTTTCCCACATTAACAACATCTTTCACTAGTGTGGTACGTTTGTTACAATTGATGAACTCATATTGAAACATTGCCACTAACCATGGACTATAGTTTACATTATAGTTTACGCTTTGCCCCACACCATTTTATAGGTTTTGACAAAATGTATAATGGCCTGTATCTATTTAGTAAATATATCTTTTTAAACGAGGAGGTAGAGATACAAGAAATTACTGGGACTCAAAAGGCTTAAAAGTACAGTGGTGGACACTTATAATCCAGACACACCTCAGGCAGGAGTTACCTTTTAGGTATTTAAGAAGTGATTGCCTATGCTTAGGAAAAATTGGGTTGTTTAAAGGCCATTTGGGGGTCTATGATTTCCTGGAAAATATGACCCAAAAAGCTCCTTGCTAGTAACTACACTGCCAATGAAGTGCTTATCCTCTGCCTGACTACTAAGACAAGAGCTCAGGGATGAGCTGCGGGTGGACAGAATGAGAAATCAAAATTAGTTGATAGTTTGGAAGGAAGGGTTGAATTTGGTAGTGATCTTAGTCATAGGTATTAATAGCTGGAGAAACTGAAATCTATTCCAAGGGAACTTTAAATAAACAGGATGGAGCTTGGGTCTGAGAAGGAGAATGAAAGATAATTACTCCATAAAACTAGAACAAACCTGAAGTCCAGAAGCATTACTGAATTTAGAATCAGAGGATAAATATAACCCACAAGACAACATGAGGTAAGGGAAGATTATGTACAAGTCAACCTTGGTGAGATTGATCCAAAGAATTATAGCTGGCTCCACCATGCCGTAGGCACCTTTGGCAAATTACTTAGATTTTCTGTGCCTGGTTTAAAACCAGGAACCATGGCTCTAAAGCTTCTGAACTCTTAACTATTAGAATCTTCTTTCCAGTATAAAAATGACTATGTAAGTAGGATCATAACAGGTCACAATTTGCCCAGGACAGTCTCAGTTAATGCCTGCTATCCCAGAGTAATTATTAATAGTACCTCGTTATGCTCTGGGAAATTATCTTACATGGCTTGTATATAATATATTTAATTAACTGACTTTGATGAAATCATTTCATGAAAAGAGAACTCAATGATGTCAAGGCTGGTCTTTCACTCTTGTTATCCTCAACCATCACCCAAAATAGAGCCCCCAATTTTTTAAAAATTTCCACCACCACCCTCAAGCCCTGACTTCCTTTCTTACCCAGCTTAGATTCCTTGGTCCAACACATCCCCTGTCTCCCTCTATTGCACTTGCTTGACATAATCTAAAACATAGTTAAACATAACCCCACTTGTTCCACATTTTCGTCTAAACAGATGAATGTGGTTGGAGAAAAATACACAACCATAAATATCAAGTGGACCTCAAAACCACCAGACACTTTTTCTATTCAGTTTATTTTCCACCCTTCAAAAGGGCTATTTCACACTTTTCTCTCATCATACCTCCAATACTCTCACTGCCTCCACTTTCAGCCTATGACCTTGCAACATACCATGAGGAAAATAGAAGCATTCTCCCTTAAACCCACTTGTCAGGCAACTGAACCAACTTTCCACTGAAATAGCTCTTTTCAGTGAAACCAGTGGTTCTGCCTTGCTAAATCTAATTATCAATTCTCAATTCTCATCTTACTTAATTTATCATCAACATTTGTCCCAGCTGATATGCCCTCTATCTTAACTTAGCTTCCCCCAAAAAACAGAGCATAGCCCAAGACAAGGACTTGCATGTAGTTAAGTTGTTTGGAAAAGTGCTTCAGGAAACAGAAGGGAACTGAGAAGAGTGAACCAGAAAAAGAGGGGATGCCAATCCAAGGGCATGTTACTGATCTGTTTGCTAATATTGGTAAACTGCAGACTATTCACACTGGGGACTCTCTGAGGAGCCATGTAGAATATCCCTTAAAATTTTTCACCAGATATAGAAGAGGAGAGTGTTTATTCACCAGATCCATCTCCAATTGATCAATAGTAGTCCTAGAGAGTGTTAATTCCCTGGAACTTGCAGGTTCATACATGATCCAAAATCAGAATCACTGAGCAGGCTCCTGCATGTGTCCCACATGGTGGTAGCAGAGAAAACCCTGGGCAAAAAGCAATAGTTTGAGGTGCAGCTGAATGAGGTAGCATCGCACTACAACTGCCTAGAGCTGCTATAGCAACGCTCTGAACAAAAGGATTGTCCAAGAAGATGTGAAATGGGACATAAAAGATGTTTGACACACCCTCTTTCTTGAAGCACAGTCTTTACTTGGCTTTTAGCACATCATACTCTTCTGGTTCTCCTCTTACCTCATTGATCATTCCTTCTCCAAGTCCTTTGATGGTTCTTTCTCATATCTCTGGACTCTAAATATTACAGTACCTAATATTTCACTTAGTCATCTTCTCTTTTCTATCTATACTCATTCCCTCTGTAATCTCTTCTAGTCTCCTAGATTTAAACACCATTTATATACTCACAACTCCCAAGTTTATATCTCTAGCCTCAACCTCTCCCCTGAATTCCAGACTGTTTACTTAAAATTTCCACTTAAAAGTTTAACAATAATCTAAAATTTAACATATTTCAAGTGAAATCTTGATTTCTATACCTCCAAAATCTGCTCCTCCCTCATTTTCCCCCCACCTCAGTAAATGGCCACTGCATTATTCTAATGACTTAGGCCAAATATTTGGAGGTATCCTTGACTCCTATCTTTCTCATATCAATCTGTCAGCAAATCCTGTTGGCTCTACCCTCAAAATAGATGCAGAATTTAACAACTTTAATGGTACTACCTGGTCTGATCCACCATTTTCTCCTGCCTAGATAATTGCAGCAGCTTCCTAACTGGTCTACCTGATTCTACTCTTGCCCCCTGCACCAAAGTCTAATCCCACCCAGAGTGATTGCTATAAAAATGAAGGCTGGATCTTGTTATTCTCCTCAAAATCCTCCAATAATCCTCAAATTCATTTAAAAACAGATCCATAATTTCCATGATGGCTTTAAGGCCCCACATGCTCTTTCCATGATATATACATGTCTTACTCTCTCACTTAATTCAGGAGACCACTTAAATATTACTTCCTCAAGGAGGCCTTTCCTGAACACCCTATCTAAATCAACATTGCTCACCATTCTATCCTCATATTCAGTTTAATTTTTTCCATAAGACTTCTTACTACCTGAGTATATTATGAATGAATAAATGAATATGTGTAAGAGTTTAATTTGGAGTCATCTTTCTTTGAGTTCAACAAATATTGATTGACTGAATGGTTCTTGTGTGCCAAACATTACATTACGTACTGCCTCATTCTGTTCCCTCCCAAAACTCTTCCCCTACTCCCTGGAACCTCTATTTATTTCATTTATTCACTTTTGCAATTAAATAAATCCCTGAGATCACACTTCTTCCCGTTTAATACTCTTTAGTGGAGGCTCCTTATTCTCTCATATATGGCTTCACTTCATTCCCATGCAATCTAGACTCCAGGAAGATGAAGATTTGAGTATCATCTTCATAGACAGTATTAGATGCAATTGAAACTATATGGTCTATCTCTGGCAGAAAGTATAAACTGGAGAAAAGCAAAACACCAGCAGACTCTTCCCTTTAAAGTTATGCTTATCATCATTAGAGATAAGATGGAGTTCTGCTGGCAAGAGTTCCAATCATATAACAAAGGCAGGATCACTGGGCCTCTTTACTATAAAAGTACTTCTAGAGAAATGTATTTGGGAACAACAACAGTTTTTTTCTACACAATTTTCCTAAAAGATATCATACATTCTTATGGCTTCAACTACCATCAACACACTGATGACTCACATATTTGTCAACACACACCAATTTTCTAAGTTCCAGACTATCTATATCCAGCTGCATACCCTATATCTGCATATATCATAGATACCTCAAGTTCAACAGGTTCAAAATTGAACTAATTTTCTTTGTTCCCCAAACCTGCTCATCATCCAGAGTTCTCTAAATCAATAAATAGGAGAATTCCAACAAGATGGCTTTGGCTTAGGTGGGCTCTCCCCAGCTCTGAGAAGGGGCAAAATCCTCCCGAGTGAGCTGTTTTGGGAACCCACAGAAAAGGGCATTGATCTGGAGGGAACTGGACAGAGAGATAAAGAGCCCAAGGGAAAACCTTGGTGCTGGAGTTGGTAGGTATATGTCCAAGAGACTTGAATCTTTCGGCTATCCATGTGTCAGCTGGGCCTGGTGCCTCAACAGAATTGCAACACCTACTCTACTGTTCATTGGACTCACCCAGGACAACTAACAAGGAGGCGATAATGGACAACCACCATACCAAGGAAATGAGAGAGTCTACAATTGCAATGGAGAGAGTCCCATCCATTGGCCATATGGGACTAAAGCCCCCTCTCAGTTAGAGGTGAAGTGGGCATCACCATCCCAGAATCCTCAGGATTGGGAAATGAACTATGAACTAGAGTGGATTTACTGGTATTCTATTATTGACTTATTGTGATTCTAGCAATGGAAAAACTTATATCATTGATGTGGAGGCTGTGGCCACTGGAGGTTCTGAGGCCAGGAAGAGGGAAAACAGGCATAATACAGGGAAATTTTGGGGACTTGAGAATTGTCCTGAATGACATTGCAATGACAGATACAGGCCATTATATATCCTGCCATAACCTACAGAATTGTGTGGGATAGAGTGTAAACTACAATGTAAACTATAATCCATGCTTAGTGGCAATGCTCCAAAATGTGTTCATCAATTGCAATGAATGTACCACACTAATGAATGATGTTAATGTGGGTGTAGCCATTTGGCAGTTTGATGTAATTATGAATTCCAAAATATATATTGGATCATGTTTGTAAACTGGTCTGCTAATCTGGGCATGATTAAGTTATGATTAGGGAGTTAACTGGGCCGTGTTGGTAGGGCAATAAGCACCACCCCTTGGTGGGTGGGGGAATCGAAGGTAAAAAAGACACGGCAAAGGACAGTGTTGAAGCAGTTCTGATGTTGGAGTCTTGAGCTGGAGCCCCGGGAAATAAGAGAGCTTGGTCATGAACTTGGAGAGAAGGCCCCGGCATAGAGACGAGCCATATGCCTGAGAATTCACAGCAGGCCTTGTGGAGAGAAGCAAAGTCTAGAGAGCCTCATAGTCTGCAGGAACCCTGGCAAATGTCGGCAGCTGTCTTGCTCCAACACGTGGCAATGGACTTTGGTGAAGGAAGAAACTTATGCTTTATGGCCTGGTAACTGTGCACTTCTACCCCCAATAAATACCCTTTATAAAAACCAACTGATTATTGGTATTTTGCATCAATACCCCTTTGGCTGACTAATACAGTGGGTAAATGTGGGCAATGTGGGGAGCAGGGCATATGGGAATCCCCTATATTTTTTATGTAACATTTATGTAATCTAAATATCTTTTTAAAAATAAACATTAAAAATAAAAAAATCAGTAAATAGTACTAGCATCAAAGAGCAGATGTGGCTCAAGTGGTTGAGCACCTGCCTCCCACATGGGAGGTCTCAGGTTCAGTTCCTGGAGCCTCCTAGAAACAAACAAACAAGTGAAAAAACAAGCAAACAAACAAAGGAGCCAACTCAGGGGAGCCGATGTGGCTCAATGGTTGAGCGTTGGCTTCCCACTTATGAGGTCCCAGGTTCACTCCCTGGCCCTGGTACCTCAAAAAAGAAAATAGTACAAGTATCTACTCAGCCACTCAGAACATAAGCTTAGGAATCACTATTACCTTCTCCTTCTCCTTCACACCATTTATATAATGAATCAAAATATCCTCTCAATTCTACTTTCTTAAAAATCTCTCAAACTTATTTACTTCTCTACATCTCCATAGCAATGATTTACTAACCACAAAGATATTAACAATGCCTAATTGGACAACTTCAATATTTCGTAACTAATTTCCTCATAAAATCCTTTGCCCCCACCCCAGTCTTTTCTCTGAATAGCAAAGAGTGATATTTGTAGTAGAAATTTGATTATGTCATTGCCTTGCTCTCAATTGCACTTCAAAGTTCCCTAATTACTAAATCAAACTTATTAACATTGCCAAATCCCTGTCTACCTCTCTCCCATCTCATATCCTATTGCCTCCCCAGACTTTATTCCAGTTATACTGGCCTCCTCTCATTTCTTTAAAAACATCAAGTTTTCTCCAGCCTCAGGACATTTGCATATATTGGTCTGTCAGACAAACTGCCTTAAAGTAGCTTATTTTTGCTCATTCTTCAGATCTCTAAATTATCACCTGCTCAGGAAAACTTTTCTTCTGGCCCCTTGAAGACTAGATTATGTCCTTCATTATATGATTCTTTAACATTCTGTGCTATACTTCTAATGATTTAATTAACAGTTTATTTATGTTTTCTGCTAATAAACTATAAGCCTCATGAGGGTAGAGATAATGGTTGTGCTGTTAATTGTTGTATCTTGACTTCATATTGAAATAAAGAAGAAAACTGCTGGGAAAAATAAAACAAACCAATGTAATACAATGTAGTCCCCTGAGAAATAAAAATAAGTTTCAGATTATTTTTCATTATAAAGAATGATGTCACTGTTCACTTATGCTAAGGTAAAGAATTCAAAGATGTGTGCATTTCTATCATGTCTATGACTTGGACTTATATTCACCCTCTATTGATATCCTATTATAAAATGTGACTTAGCAGTTGACACGAAATTTTAAATTTTATATTATATAGTGCTTGAAAGTCATGCATTATTCATTCAATGACAAAATGCCCAGAAGTACTTTTAATTATTTCTTATTTCCTAGTGTGATTTTTCAAGTCCTGCTGGGTCAGGGAGGATTGACTCATCTTGGGAAATATAATCATTTGACTTCACTTGCTTTGACTTTCATCTAGAAGTTCCTTATATTAACAAAAACAAGTAAAAAATTAAAGAAATATTTTCTCTTCTTTTCTTGGATAAAAAAGTAAGACACAACCATATGCTCTTTTCAAGAGACTTGCTTTATTATAAATATCCAGACAGATTAAAAGGAAAAAGATTGAAAGTAGTGTAAAATACAAAAAAAATCCAAAGAAAGTTGGAGTGGCTATATTAATAGCAGGTAAACTATACTTTAGAACAAGCAATATTACCAGGAATAAAGAGGAACATTTTATAATGATAAATAACCCAATTCTCTAAGAATGTATAGAAATCCTAAATGTGTATGCACGTAAAAAGAGATTGAATGTGCATGAACGAAAAAACTGACAGAAATGAAAGACAAAGTAGACAAAACACGATTATATTTAGA
>JAKSZT010054221.1:530657-544213 GCA_026826555.1 Tolypeutes matacus
TCACCCTCCAAGAACATTGGGGTGATGGCCAGTCTTTCCCAATCTCTTGGGTACACTCTGAACCCTCTTAGTACAGTGATGTGGGAGCAACATTCTCCTTAATCTGTGGTATACAGGCCCAACCCTCTCAGAAGAGTGAGTTTGTGACCTGGCCATCCCTAATCTGTGAGGGACAGGTCCACTCCTCTCACTGCAATGGGGTATTTACCTCACTCTCCCGACCTATGGGGAACAGGTCCATTCCTCTCAGAGCACTGGCGTGTTGATGTCACTGTCCCCAACCTTTGGGGAATGTGTTCCACCCTCTATGTTACCTGGGTGACATAAATCTCCCTGAACAGCAGGCTGTAACTCCCATCCTCTTCAGATGCTGGGACAAACTTACCCTCTCCATACACATGGGTGAGGTCCCTCTCTTGGCCCAAGGAGATGTCTTAATTCCTGACCTCAGCTTCTATGGTTTTCCTCTTAAAGCCAGTTTCCTTTCCATTTCTTCCCTCCATGTCCCTTTTAGTCCAGGCTGACAGTGGTTTTGTTCATACAGCTCTCAGAAAAGCTTGTTGGTTTAGCATGCAGGAAGCAGAGGTCCAAACCATCAGACAGTAACACTTTTCATGAGTCTTTCCTGGATAATTGCATTTTCAGTCCTGGCTTACAATTTCCAAGTTTAGTTAATTCCTCAAATGGGGCACTATCATCTGGGCGTTTGATTTATAGAGGCTTGTTATTTCCAGAATCTATTTCTGATTTCTTTGTGCCCAACAATTCAGTTCTCAGTTTATCTCTTTCATCTAGCATTTTACTATAAGCTGCAAGGAGAAGCCAGGCTGCATTCTCCAAGTTTACCTTGGAAAGCTCTTTAGCTAAATGTTCAACCTTGTCATTTTCTAATTCTGCCTTCCATATACCATCAGGAGTCAATATTGCTAAATTCTTCACAACTGTAAAACATGGATCACACCTTTCCTCCAGTTTCCAATAATAGTTTCATCATTTCCTTCTAAAGCCTTATGAAAAGTCTCTTTAGCATCCATATTCCTACTAACAGTCTCTTCAAAGCAATCTAGGCCTTTTTAATCAAGCATCTCACAAGTCCTCCAAAAAAGTACCCTTTAACCCATTTATAAAACTGTTCCAGCATTTTTGGTAATTGGAAAAGCACAACCCCACTGTCCTGGTACCAAATTCTGTATTAGTCAACCAAAAGGGGTGCTGATGCAAAGTATCAGAAATTTGTTGGCTTTCATAAAGTGTATTTATTTGTGGTAAAAGCTTACAGTTACAAGACCCTAAAGAGTCTGACTCAAGGTTACTTCCTCACCCAAGTTGGTTGCCATGTGTTGAAGCAAGATAGTGGGTGACCTCTGCTTGGTCTCTCCTTACTTCTTCTTTATAAGGCTCTATGGGCCCAGCTTCTTCCAATCTCAGCTATAGGCTGGCATAGGGCTCGTCACTCTTCCTGGGGCTTACAGCATTCTCCTTTCTGTCACATGGTGTGCGGGGACTCAATGTCCCATGGACATGGCCCAATCAAAACCCTAATCACAGCTCAATCAAGTAAATATGAAACCTCTGAATCCAATACAATTTAATATGCCCAGAGGAACAGACCAGTTCACAAACATAATCCAATATCTATTTTTGGAATTCCTAAACAATATCAGACTGCTACACTCCACATTCTGAATTCCAAAAAGACATTACAATATTCAAAAAACTTTATTTTGGTAACAATACTAAGTACAAAATCATATTACAATCAGTTTAAAGAAATACAGTTTGTCTTAGGGCAAAGTCCCATCTAGCTGCAGATCTCTGAAACTTACAAAACCATTTATCTTCTTCTAATATACAAATGGACAGACAAAGTATAAACATTTGCATTACCATAAGGAGAAATTGGGAGGGAAACATGAGTTACGGGCCCTGAACAGTTCAATAAACCTGCAGGGCATCCTTAATTAGATGTCAAAGACTGAGAGCCATTCTCAAGATGATGATTTCTTCTCTGTGGGATCTTATGGGGTTTCCACAGTCTTGTTCAATGACCATTTCCTTTTTTTAAAAATTTTTTATTACAAAATATATTTAGATTACATAAATGTTACATAAAAATATAGGGTATTCCCATATGCCCTGCTCCCCACACCGTACCCATTTGCCCCCAATAACAACATAGTTCATTAGTGTGGTACATTCATTGCAATTGATGAACACATTTTGGAGAATTGTGACTAAGCATGGATTATATTTTACATTATAGTTTACACTCTTTCCCACACAATTCTGTAGGTTATGGCAAGATATATAATGGTTTGTATCTGTCATTGCAATGTCATTCAGGACAATTCCCTGGTCCTGAAAATGCCCCTGTATTACACCTGTTTTCTCTCTCCTTGACCTCAGAACCTCCAGTGGCCACTGCCTCCACATCAATGATATAAGTTTTTCTATTGCTAGAATCACAATAAGTCAATAGTAGAATACCAGTAAGTCCACTCTAGTTCATAGTTTATTCACCAATCCTGAGGATTCTGGGATGGTGATGTCCAAGCCACCTCTAATTGAGAGGGCGCTTCAGTCTCATATGGCCAATAAGTAGGACTCTCTTGTTGCAGTTGTAGGCTCTCTTGGTTCCTTGGTATGGTGGTTGTCCATAATCACCTCCTTGTTAGTTGTCCTGGATGTGTCCAATGGACTAGAGAGTAGGTGTTGCAACTCCTTTGAGGCTCAGTGCCCAGCTGGCACATGGAGAGTCCAAAGATTCAAGCCTCTTGGACGTACACCTACCAACTCCAGCACCAACCATAGGTTCAAATAGAAGGGTCGAAGAGTTATGTATAGGGAAACCACAACTGAGTCCAATTCCATCACAATGGGCAGCAAAATCCCCAAAGTAAGGTCCACTGGCAAGGCACTAAACTCATGAGCTATCTACCTAGACCATAGTGCCTGGGTGTCTCCAGAGCCCTCAGGAGCCCTGTTATTTGGGGTAGTGTCTACTTTGGCAGTCAATGATATCCTGCTGAGACATGAATAAATATAACCTCTGGAATGACCTCCTAACTCACTTTGAATTCTCTTTGCTATATAAACTCATTTAGCTTTACTATTCCCGCCTTTTGGTCAGGGTCTTTTTTCAGTTGCATTGCTAGTTGGTGTTTGGTAGTAATCCCTTGGTGCCAGGGATGGTCATTCCTGGGACTCATGCCTTATGCTGGGGGGAAGTTATTGCATTTCTGTGCTGAGTTTGGCTTAGAGAGAGGCCACATTTGAGCAACAAGGAGGTGCTCAGGAGGTAATGCTTAGGCACCTTATATTACTATGCTAAGTTTCAATTTCAGGAGTAAAGGTTCATAAGCATAGTCATCAATATCAAGGGCCCATCAATGGACCATCCTCCTTCACTAGCCATTGCCTCTGTACTTGGGGGATTCTTGCTGTTCCATCAGAGAATGTGGCAGAAGTCCCCAGGATGGGAATTCAATATTCTTTCAGTTATTGTGTGAATCTCCACCCACCATGACAATGCCCCATGAACATTTGAACACATTTATATGCCTTATATGTATGCCCAGGTGAACCTCCTCCCATGTATCCCCCTTCACTGACACCCCACACAAATGGTCCTACCCTGCCATAGTTCTAACACTTCTGTAATCCAAAACTTCTTCAAAAATGAAGCCAATAAAATAGCCAAATACAATTAATAAGAAAATGAAATAATAATGATAGTTTTAAAAATAGACAAATAAAATACAAAAAATTAAAAAATTAAAAAATTAAAATTTTGAGATAATAAAAAGTAATGAAAATGTAAAATTTTTTTTGACATTTTGCCTTTCATCACTGTAAGATCTGTTGTCCTGTATGCACAGTGACATTTTCTTCCATTTAATCCCCCAATGCCTTACTTTTTCCCTTTTGTCTTCATTTATGTAATCTAAAGCTTTTTAAAAAATAAAAATAAAAATACATAAATTTAAAAATTAAAATAGCCAAGACAGTGGCCACCGGATGCTTTCGGGGCAGGGAGGGGAAGGGCAGTTGAAAAACAGGGGCTTTTTCAGGACTTGGGGGTTGTCCTGAGTGGCGTTGCGGTGACAGATATAGACCATTTTACATCAGCATACACCATGCAGAACTGTGGGAGAGAGTGTGGTCTACGATGTGAACTGTGGTCTATGCTTGGTGGCAAGGCCCCAGGGTGTGTATATCCATTACGGGTGATATGCCACATTGATGAAGTATGTTTGTGTGGGATGTTGTGGGAGATGTGGGAGGAGGGGAACATGGGAATCCCTGTAATTTCTGTGTAATATCTAGGTAATCTAAGCACCTTTTAAAATATATATATAGAAAAAATAACATTTATGTAAGCAAATGCACATATATGCATATATATTTATATATCATTTTACAAATATTGGTATGTATTGTGAAAATTTTGATTTGTACCCACAATAAAAAAATAAAATAAAATAAAATTCACAGATTAAAAAAAAAAATAGCTAAGACACCTCTGGGAAACTATCAAGTGCATCAATATATTCGTTATGGGAGTCACTGTCACAGAAGGAGAAAAAAGGGAGAAAGAGGGAGAAGGAATAGTCAAAGAATTAATGACAGAAAACTTTCCAAACTTAGCAAAAGACATGACAATGCACATCCAAGAAGCTCAGAGAACACCAAACAGGGTAAACATGAAGAAAAGTGCACCATGTCACATATTGGTTACACTTTCTAATGTAATGGAGAAGGAGAGACTTCTGAAAAATGCAAGAGAAAAGCAATGTGTTATGTAAACTCATTATATTGAGTTCTCACTTCTCATCAGAAACTGTGGATTCAAGAAGGCAGGGGGCCACAGTAAACATTGCCCCAAACAGTGGGGCTCCTGAGGGCTCTAGAGACATCCAGACACTCTAAGCAGGGCAGACAAGCTCAGGAATTCAGCACCCTGTCAGTGGGCCTTACTCTGGAATTTATGCTCCCTAGTGTAACAGAGCCAGATTCATTTATGGTTTTCTTATGTATGGCTCTTCTTCCCATTTTTTTAGAAGCTATAATTAGCAATATACTTGTTAAATATATGTCCCAGAGACTTAAATCTTTGGTCCATCCATATGCCAGTTGAACCCTGAATCTCAGCAGAGTTGCAACACCTACTCTCTAGTTTATTGGACTCATCTAGGACAACTAACAAGGAGGTAATGATGGACAGCACTCATGTCAAGGAAAAGAGAGTGTCTGCAACTGCAAGCAAGATAGTTCCATCCATCTGCCCGGTGGAATTTAAGCCCTCTCTTGATTAGAAACAGAGTGGGTATTACCATCCCCATGCCCTCAAGTTTGGGGCATGAACAATGGGCTAAAGTAGACTTATTATTATTCTATTATAGACTTATTATTATTCTAGCAATGGAAGAACTTTTTCATTGATATAAAGGCAGTGGCCACCAGAGGCTCTGAGGGGAGGGAGAAGGAAGAATAAATGTAATATGGGGGCATTGAATTGTCCTGCATGACATTGCAATGATGGATACAGGCCATTATGTATTTTGTCATAACCTACAAAATTGTATGGGATAGAGTGTAAACTATAGTCCAAGGTTAGTAGCAATGTTTCAATATGTGTTATTCAATTGTAACAAATGTACTACACTAATGAAGGATGTTAAGGGAAAGTGTGGGAGGGGAGGAAGGTGGGGCATATAGGAATCCCCCTAGATTTTTATGTAACATTTATGTAATCTAAAGCTTCTTTTAAAATAAAAAAAAATTAATTTAAAAAAGAAGGTAATGGGTTGAAATACTTAAAGTGCTGAAGGAAAATAACTGATAGTCAAAATTTTTATATCTGGGGCCACTCTGTTTCTAAAATGAAGGACAGATAAAGACATTCTCAGATGAACAAAAACTGAGGGAGTTCATCAACACTAGACCTGCCTTACAAGTAATGCTAAAGGGAGTTCTTCAGACTGAAATGAAAGGACACCAGACAGTGGTTCAAAGCAGCATAAAGAAATAAGACCTGAGGAAAGGTAACCATTTGAGTAATTATAAATGCCAGCATTATTGTATTGTATTGTTTGGTATGTAACTCCACTTCTTACTCCCTATAGGACATAAAATTCAAATGCATAAAAAGTTATGATAAATCTATGCTTCAGGACATACCATGTACAAAGACAGAAGTGGGAACAAGTACAAAAAATGATGGGGTAAAGAGGGTTATAGTAAAATTATATGTGCATGCTATTGAAGTTGGTAGCAAACCAAATATAATTTTTTTTTTTGTATTTAGGATGTTAAATTTTAACCACATGGTAACCACAAGGAAAACAGATGAAAAATATATCTAGATAGAAATGAGAAGGCACTCAACATGATAAAACACAAGAAAGAAAATAAATATAAAAGCAGGCTTTAATGGAAATGAGGGAGTGTATTAGAGAGCCAAAGGGGTGCTAATGTGAAATACCAACAATGGGTTGGTCTTTATAAAGGGTATTTATTTGGGGTAAAAGTCCACAGATACCAGGCCATAAAGCGTTGTTTCTTCTCTCACCACAGTCCATTGCCACATGTTAGAGCAAGACAGCTGCCGGCGTTTGCCAGGGTTCAGGCTTCTGGGGTTCCTCTCTTCCCAGGGCTGCTTTACTCTCCAGGCTTAGCTCCTGTTTCCTCCACAAGGTCAGCTGTAGACGATCAGGCAAATGGCTTGCTTCTCTTCCCCTGGGGCCTTCTTTCCAACATCAAAACTGCTTCTCAAAAGACTGCTTCAACTCTGTTCTTTGCCTTGCCTTTTATATTCAATTCCCCACCCACCAAGGGGCAGGGCTCAATGCCCTAATCATTACCTAATCATGCCCAGATTAACAGATCAGTTTATAAGCATGATCCAATTATATTTTTGGAATTCATAATTACATCAAATTCCCCAATAGTTACAGGGAGTAAAAAGGTATAAGACTCATAAAGACAGAAGAAAGTCTTATATTATCAGTAGTGACTTTAAATATAAATGGATACACTCTCCAGGCAAAGCACAAAGATTGGCAAAATGGATGAAAAAGTCTCAACTATATGCTGTCTGCAAGTGACTCAATTTAAAGTCAAAGATACAAGTAGGCTGAGGGTGAGAGGATGGAAAAAATATACCATGCAAGTAGTAACCAAAAGAGAGCTGGGATGGCAATATTAATATCAGGTAAAATAGAATTTAAGTCAAAAACAGTTATGCAGATGTGGCAATTTGATATTATTGATGAATTCCAAAAAGAAATATTGATTATATTTGTAAATTGGTCTGTTCCTCTGGATGTGATACCCTTTGATTGTATTAAATTCAGAGGTTTCACTTTTACTTGATTAAATTAAGATTAGGGCCTTGATTTGGCCACATCAGTAGGACATTGAGTCCCTGTCCCCCTTGATGGGTAGAGACGCAGAAAATAACGGGGCAGTGGAGAGAGGTTAGTTTTTTGATGCTGTAGTCCTGGGGAGAGAGCCAAGCCATCCACCTGATAGTTTACAGCTGGCCTTGTGTAGAGAGCAGAGAAGTTGAGCCCGTAAAGAGATGATCCCCAAGAAGAGAGATGAGCCTTATTCTAGCCTAGAGCTGAGATCGGAAGAAGCTGAGACCATTGAGCCTTAAGAGGAAGAAGAAGGCTGAACCCTCACAGAGACCAGCAGCCATCTTCCTCCAACACATGGCAACAAAATTTGGTGAGGTAAGTAACTTACTCTTTATGGCCTTGTGCCTGTAAGCTCTACCCCAAATAAATATACTTTATAAAAGCCAACTGATTTCTGGTCCTTTGTATTAGCACCCCTTTGGCTGACTAATACAAGGGACACAGATCATCATTACATACTGATAAAAGGAACAATTCAACAAGATGATGTAACAATTATAAATATATATGCACCTAACAGCAGAGCCCCAGAGTACATGAAGCAAGTGCTGACAGATTGGAGAAGAGAAATTGATGGTTCTACATTAATAGTAGGAGACTTTAACAAATCACTCTCAATAATGGATAGAACATCTAGTCAGCAGATCAAAAAGGAAGTACAGGCCTTGAATGATACAGTAAACTAACTAGACCTAATAGACACATATAGAGCACAGCACTCAACAAAAACAGAATACACTTTCTTTTTAAGTACACATGGCTCATGCTCTGGTATAAACCATATGTTGTGTCACAAAATAAGTCTCAACAAATTTAAAAAATATTGAAATCATACAATAGATCATCTCCAACCACAATGGAATGAAATCAATAACAGCAAGAGAAAAGGAAAATTCAAAATTTGTGGAAATTAAACAGCATACTCTTAAAAAACTAATGTCTTCAAGAGGAAATCATAAGGAAAGTTAAGAAATATTTTAAGGTGAATTAAAATGGAAATACCACATACCAAAACCTATGGGATGCAGCAAAGGCAGTGCTGAGAGGGATATTTATGGCTCTAAATGTTTATATTAAAAAAGAAGACTGCAACTTGGAGACTAACCTCAAAACTGGAAGAACTAGAAAAAGATGAGCAAACTAAACCCAAGGTGAGAAGAAGGAAGGATATAACAATGATTAGAGCAGAGACAAATGAAATAGAAACAAAAACAAAAGTTGATTATTTGAAAAGATCAATGAAATCAACAAACCTTAGGTAGACTGTCAAAGAAAAAAGAGAGAGGATATAAATATACAAATAATGAAAATCAGAAATGAAAAAAGGGGACATTGCTACTGATCATGGTGAAATAAAAAGGACTATTTTTTGAAATAGAAAAAAAGAAGATACTATCAACAACTGTATGCCAATAAATTAGATAACCTAGATGAAAGGGACAAATTCTTAGAACACAAACTATCTACTTTGACTCAGGAAGAAACAGAAGATCTCAACGAATCAATTACCAATAAAGAAACAGAATCAGGGGATCGGATGTAGCTCAAATAGTTGAGCACCTACTTCCCATGTATGAAGTTCCAGGTTCAATCCCCAGTACCTCTGAAAAACAAAACAAACAAAACAATGAAAAACCAATTCTCATTGGGGAGAGGATGTAGCTCAATGGTTGAGTGCCTGCTTCCCATGTACAAAGTCCTGGGTTCAATCCCCAGTACTTCCTAAAAAAAAAAAAAGAAACAGAATCAGTCATCATGAACCTGCCAACAAAGAAAAGCACAGGATCAGATAGCTTCACGGGGGAATTTTACCAAACATTCCAAGAAGACTTAACTCCAATTCTGTTCAAACTCTTCCAAAAAATTGAACAGGAAGAAATACTCCCTAACTCATTCTATGAGGCCAGCATCATCCTCATACCAAAACTGTATTAAGATACCACAAGAAAAGAAAACTACAAACCAATATCTTATACAGATGCAAAAATTCTCAACAAAATACTAGCAAACAGGATTCAACAGCATACTGAAAGAATTACAAAACATGATCAAGCGGAATTTATCCCTGGTATGCAAGTTTGGTTCAACACAAGAAAATCAATTAAGCAATGTACCACATTAACAGATTGAAGAGAAAAGAGCATAAGATCATCTCAATTAATGCAGAAAAGGCATTTGACAAAATCAGCATCCTTTCTTGATTAAAAAACACTTAGAACACTGGGAATAGAGGGAAACTTCCTCAACATGATAAATGGCATATATTAGATATTCACAGCTAACATCCAAATTAATGGTGAAAGACTGAAAGCTTTCCCTCTAAGAGCAGGAACAAGAAAAGGATGCCTGTTGTCAGCAAGATTGTTCAACATTGTACTTGAAGTTCTTGCCAGAGTAATTAGGCAGGAAAAAGACATAAAAGACATCAAAATTGGAGAGGAAGAAGTAAAAATTTCCTAATTACAGATATATGATCCTATAAACATAAAATCCTGAAATCTACAGCAAAGCTTCTAGAGCTAACAAATGAATTTAGCAAAGTGTCAGGGTACATGATCAACACTCAAAAATCAGTAGTGTTCACAAGCAATAAACAATTGGAACAAGAAATCAAGAATAAACTTCCATTCACAAAAGGATAAAATATCTAAGAATAATTCTAACCAAAGATTTAAGGGACTTGTACACAGAAGACTACAAAACATTGCTAATAGAAATTAAATAAGACTTAATAAATGAAAGATATTCTGCACTCATGGATTGAAAGACTAAATATCATTAAGATGTCAATACACCCAAAGCAATTTATAGATTCAATGCAATCCCAATCAAAATTCCTTCTTTGAAGAAACAGAAAAGCCAATCATCAAATTTATATGCATGAATTAGGGGACCCGAATAGCTAAATGCATCTTGAAAAAGAAGAATGAATTTGGATGACTCACACTTCCTGATCTTAAAACTTATTACAAACCACAGTAATCAAAACAGCATGGTATTTATAGTCCATAGCTTATATTTAGTGTATTATTCCCTCAAACCATTTTATTATTAATTATTATAGATAATAATATTATTAGGACAATGCTCTTTCATCAAGTGTAACAAATGTGTCACAACAATCTAAGGTGTTGGTGGTAGGGCAATGTATGGGAATCCTGTATGGTGTGCATTATTGTTTTGTAAACTCAACTTTTCAAATGAGAAAACCAGCATAGTACTGGCATAAGGACAGACATATAGACCAATGGAATAGAATTAAGAGCTAAGAATTTGCAACAAAAAAAAAAAAGAAGAAGAAGAAGGAGGAGGAGGAGGAGGATCAAAGACCTAAATATAAGAGCTAGAACTATCACACTCTGTTTTAGTTTGCCAAAGGGCTGCAGATGCAAACTACCAGAAATGGCTTGGCTTTTAAAAAGGGGATTTATTTGGGGTAAAAACTTACAGGTCCAAGGCCATGAAAAATCCACACCAAGGCTTCATAAGAGGTGCTTTCTCACCAAAGTCAGCTACTGATGATCTTGTTGTCTGTGCACATGGTGAAACAAGATGGCTGCCAATCTCAGCCAAGGGCTCAGTCTACTACTCAGGATCACTATCTCTCGGAGCCCAGTTTGCAGAGCTCAACTATGAGCAATGAGGCATAAGGCTTTTCTCTTTCTGGGCTTCCTGTATCAGTCTTGGCTGCTCTGATTTCTTCCCAAGTTCAGCTGTAAACTATCAGGCATCTAGCAGGGCTTGCCTCCTCTTGAGCTTCTGTGTGGACCCAGCTCCTTGGGAGCTTCATACTTAAGTGATCCTCTAGTCTTTTCTCACATGGCAGGATAAAAAATGGTGCCTTCCTTTTCCTGTCTCTCTGTTTTCATCAGACCCAGCAAGAGGGTGGAGACTAAACCTGGATGTAGTCCCATTGGACTTACACCCACAGGAATGGATTTCACAAACATAAACTTTCTCTTTTTGAGATTCATAAAATAATTTCAAACTGCCATGCTCCTAGATGAAAATGTAGGAAAGCACCCCCAGTAACTTGGGTTAGGTAATGCTTTCTTAGATTTTATACCCAAAGCACAAGCAATAAAAGGAAAAATAGATAACTCAGACATCATCATAATTAGAAACTTTTGTTCCTCAAAAGACTTTAACACGAAAGTAAAAAGACAACCTTCCAAATGGGAGAAAATATTTGGAAACCACAAATCCAATAAAGGATTAATATTCAGTATATATAAAAATCTTTCAACTTAAGAACAAATAGACAACCGACCCAATTTAAAAATGGGCAAAAGACTCGAACAGTCTTTTGGAAAAATATACAAATAGCCAGAAATCATATGAAAAGATGCTCAACATCATTAGCTATAAAGGAAATGAAAATCAAAACCACAGTGAAATATCATTTCACATTGTCTTAGTTTGCAACAGGGCTACCGATGCAAAGTACCAGAAATGGGTTGGCTTTTATAATGGGAAATATATTGGGGTGAAAACTTACTGTTCCCAGGCTATGAATTGTCCAAACCAAGGTACCATCAGAGATGCTTTATCACCAAAGTCAGATCCTGGTGATGGTGGTGATCTTGGACTCCTGTCATGGCAATCAGGCAAGACAGTGGGCCTGCTGGTCTCTCTCAACTTTCTCCTTGAACTGAGTTGTGGCCAATCAGTCATCTCTCCCTGGGCCTTGGCTCCATGAGCATCTCAGGGCTTCATGCCTTGAGCTCAGCTGTGAGCTAACCTGGAGTCCTTTCTCTCACATGGCTGGATCAAAATGGTGACTTCCTTTCTCTCTGTGTCTCCATTTATAACAGACCCAGCAAGAGGGCAGAGATCCAAGCTTGTTCATGCTTCACCAATTAAAAGGCCCTACACCCACAAGAATGGATTAGTTCGAAAATTAAACTTTTTCTTTTTTGGGATTCCTGAAAGAACTTCAAATAGTCACAATACTATTAAAAAAGAACAAACAGAAAACTAAAAGTGTTGAAGAGAATGTGGAGAAAATGGAACACTCATTAATTGCTGGTCACAATGTAAAATTGAACTGCAACTATGGAAGACAGTTTGGTGGTTCCTTAGAAAGCCAAGTATAGAACAACCATATAAGCTGGCAATTCCACTTGTAGGTATATACCCAAAAGAATTGAAAGCAGGGACATTCAATGAAACATTTAAGGAAGAAATAATATCAACCATATACAAACTCTTTTAGAAAATAGAAAAGGGAACAATTGTCAATTAATTTTAGGCCAGCATCACCCTGACATTAAAACCACACTAGGATATTAAAAGAGAAAATTACAGAGCAATATCCCTTGTGAACAAAAATACAGAAGTACCTAATAAAATGTTGGCAAATTTTATCTAACAATATATAAAAAGGATAATGCATCATGACCAAGTGGCATTATCCTGAGAAATCAAGGTTGTATTAACATTTGAGAATAAAGCATCGTTGTAACTCACCATATCAAAAGAATAAAGAGAAAAACCATATCATTATCTCAATAGATGCAGAAAAAGCATTAGAAAAATTCAACACCAATTTATGAGAAAAACTCTTAGAAAAATAGATATTGAAGGGAACTGCCTCACTATAATAATGGGTATCTACACAAAAAAAGCCTGATTCATTTACCTCTAAGATTGGGAACAAGGCAAAGATGCCCACCCTTGCCATTTTTAGTCAACATTGTACTGAAGGTCCTACCCATTGCAATACCCATTGTGTCTCCAACTGGCAACACAACTGGAAAAAGACCTTGAATAAAAGGGGGAAAAGGTAAAGACAAATGAGTTCAAGTGGCTAAGAGACTTCAAAGAGAGTCGGGAGGTCATCCCAGAGGTAACACTTTCGCACACCTCAGTAGGAGCTCATAGAACATCTAAGTGCCTATCACCCCACTCAGTGGGGTTCCTGAGAGCTCCGGAGACACCCTGGTCCTATATAAGGGGGGATAGCCCCAGAGACTGATGCCTTATCAATGGGTTCTATTTTGGAATCTGTGCTCCTGAGAGTGACAGAATTAGACTCAAATAAGTCCTCCCTGCACATGGTTCACCAGTCCCTTCTATTCAAACCTACATGTGATGCTGGAGTTTTTAGGTATACTTCCAGAGACTGGAGCCTCC
>JAKSZT010054221.1:544313-577696 GCA_026826555.1 Tolypeutes matacus
GGGGGGAAATGGTAAAGACAAATGAGTTCAAGTGGCTAAGAGACTTCAAAGAGAGTCGGGAGGTCATCCCAGAGGTAACTCTTATGCACACCTCAGTAGGAGCTCATAGAACATCTAAGTGCCTATCACCCCACTCAGTGGGGTTCCTGAGAGCTCCAGAGACACCCTGGTCTTATATAAGGGGGGATAGCCCCAGAGACTGATGCCTTATCAGTGGGTTCTATTTTGGAATCTGTGCTCCTGAGAGTGACAGAATTAGACTCAAATAAGTCCTCCCTGCACATGGTTCACCAGTCCCTTCTATTCAAACCTACATGTGATGCTGGAGTTTCTTAGGTATACTTCCAGAGACTGGAGCCTCCCGCCTACCTATGTGCCAGGTGTGCATGAAATCTAGGTGGAGCTGCAACTCCTACCCTACAGCTCAATGGACTCATCCAAGTCACCTGGTGAGGAGACAACGATGGGAAATGGCCATCCCAGGGAATGGAGAGGGCCTGCATCTGCAGGCAGGATCATCCCACCCACCATATCCATGGGATATAAGCCCTCTCTCACTTGGAGTTGGAGTGGACATCACCATCCCAGTCCCCTCAGGATTGGGGGAAGAACTATGGACTAGAGTGGACTTGATGGTATTCTGTTGTTCACATATGGTGATTCTAGCAATGGAAGAAATTATAACAATGAGGTGGAGCCAGTGGCCACTTGACACTTTTGGGGCGGGGAGGGGACGAGCAGTTGAAATACAGGGGCTTCTTTGGGATTTGGAGGTTGTCCTGAGTACCGTTGTGGCAACAGATGTAGACCATTTTAAATCAGCACACACCACTCAGAACCGTGTGGGAGAGAGTGTGGTCTACGATGTGAACTGTGGTCTATGGTTGATGGCAAGGCCCCAGGATGTGTAAGTCCATTGAGGGTGGTGGGCCACACTTGTGGGAGATGTTTGTGTGGGAAGTGGTGGGAGGTGTGGGAGGTGGGCAACATGGGAATCCCAGGGGGTTCCGTGTAATATTTTAGGTAATCTAAGCACCTCTTAAAAATATATATATATAAAATAACATTTTTGTAAGCAAATGCACATATATGCATATATATTTATATATCATTTTACAAATATTGGTGTGTATTGTGAAAAGTTTGATTTTTACCCACAATAAAAAATAAATTAAAAAAAAAAAAAGAAATAAAAAACACAAAGTTTGGAAAGTAAGAAACAAAAGTATCTTTGTTCAAAAATGACATTACTGGGAAGCGGCTGTGGCTCAATCAGTAGGGCTCCCGTTTACCATATGGGAGGCCCCGGGTTCGGTTCCCGGGGCCTCCTGGTGAAGGCAAGCCCACCTGCACGGCGTGGTTAGCTGACCCAGCGAGCACAAGCAGCAAGGGGGGCATAAATGAATGAATAAATAAATAAAATCTTTAAAAAAAAAAATGACATTACTGTGTACATGAAAACTTTATTTTTTTTATTTTTTTAAAAATTTTATTTATTTATTCATTTATCCCCCCCTTGCTGCCTGTGCTCGCTGGGTCAGCTAACCACGCCGTTTGGGCGGGCCTGCCTTCACCAGGAGGCCCCGGGAACCGAACTGGGGGCCTCCCATATGGTAAACGGGAGCCTTACTGATTGAGCCACAGCCGCTTCCCTGAAAACTTTAATGAATCTCAAAAAAGGCTATGAAATACATAAGTAAGCAAGGTCACAAGACACAAAATCAACATACAAAAGTCAATTGCAAAAATTTTAAGTCAATTGTATTTATATTAACTAGCAAAGAACAATTAGATACTTAGTTTAGTTATAATTAATGCCTAAGAGTTACCTCCTGAAAGCCTCCTTGTTACTCAAATATGGCCTCTCTCTAAACCAAACTCAGCAAATAAAAACACTACCTTCCCCCCCACACACATGGAATATGACTCTTCGGGATGAGCCACCCTGGCACAAGGAATTATTACCAAGCACTAACCAGTGATGCATTTGGAAAAAGATATTGACCAAAAGGGGAAACATTAAATAAAAAAGTTTTTATGGCTAAGAGATTTCACAGTGTGTTGGGAAATAATTCTTGAGGTTATGCTTATGCAGGTCTCAGACAAATTGCACTAGCTATCCCAGTAAACAAAACCTCAAACAAGAGAGCTCTTGAGGGTTGTGAGGACATCTGGACACCAGAGACAAGGCACACAGCCTCATAAAATCAACACCCCTTTGGCGGGCCCTATTTGGGAATATATGATAATCGATTTCCCCAATATAGCCTAGTTATACTCATTTATAATTTCCGTAATCCTTTTCCTTTTATTTTAAACCTATAATTTTCAACAATCATAAGTGAGGGAATATAACCATGGACCAAAGTAGATTTATTCTTATTGTAATTATTATCTTGTGTTAACAGAAAAACTTGCAACATTGATATAAAGAGAGTGGTTTCCCAGGGTTCAGAAGGGAGGGGTAGGGATGAATGGGTAGAACACAGGGCATATTTGAGAAAGTGAGATTCTTCTGTATGATACTGCAGCGATGGACACATGATTTTATGCATTTGTCAAGACTTATGTAATTGTGCAGCACAAAGTGTAAACCATAATGTAAACTATAGACTTTGGTTAGTAGCAGTGCTTCAATATTGGTTGATCAATTGTAAAAAATATACCACAGTTATCTAAGATGTCAATAATTGTGGAAATTGTGGGGGGGGGGGTGTGTGTGGAGGGATTATATGGAAAATCCCTATATTTTTGGTGTGATTTTTCTGTAAATGTAAACCTAAAACTTCTATAAAAATAAAGTTTAAAAAAATTAAAACTTTTCCTCTTTAAAACATGTTAAAATTGTGGAAAGTAGTAAAGTGGGAATCTCTAGGAATCAGTCCCTTCACCAAAACAACCATGGAACCGCAGGAACTGTCTGAAGCAACTATTTTGGAACTCCAAAGTCTAGTGGAATACTTTCAGTGTCTGAGAAAGAGCTGGATGAAGAAGCGGTAAATTTCAGTAAATTTTGGTGAATTTCATCAAAGTGGCGACCATCCCATATCCCCCAACCTCAGGGCCGGCAGTGTGGAACTGCAGTCTGCATTCCTGTTGTGACCTGCTTATGCCAGGGTGGGCCATAAAGACCTTGTCCTCTAAAAATATGGGCCTAGTATTTTGATTGTTGATCTCTACTTTTGGTCATGTGAAGGGTGGGTGGCATAGAGGGTGGCCATTGTTTCAACTGCCCCAGGCTGAACTTGTAGGCCATGGAGGAAAATTAAAGAGACAATACCTTTTTTCCTTTCCCTATTTGAGACCCCAATCGTTTGGAAAAAAACTAAAGGAAGGCCCCAGCTCTCCACAGGCAAAAACCAGCAATTTCTATAAAAAGAGTAGGAGAATTAGATTTCCAAAGTTTCCACAACATAATACTAAGAATATCCAATTCTCTACAAAAATTACAAAACATAAAAAGAAATTGGAAAGTATGACTGATTCAGAGGCAATAAAGAATTTGACCATCCCCAAAGAACCTCATAAATTGTAGCTGTTATTCAAAGACATTAAATCAACTTATTAATATATTCAATAAGATAAAAGAAACCATGTAAAAGAATTAATGGAAATTAGGGAAATGATGTCTGAATAACATGAGAATATTAATAATTAAATAGAAATTATAAAAGAACTAAGAAATTCTAGAGCTAAAAAATAATTGAAATTAAAACCTTGCTAGATGGATTCAAAAGCTGACGTGAGCAGAGAGGAGAAAGGATCAGCTAACCTGAATGTAAGACAATTGAAATTATCCAGACTGAAGAGAAAAAAGAACAAAGAATGAAGGGAGCATTGTAGTCAGATAAGGCTCAACTCTCACTAAAACAACAGAGAAAGAACCAGAGGCTGCCTTGGGGACCTGATTTGGGGTACAGCAAATCAGGACACTGCTTCACAACTCCCAGAAGAGTGAGGGTCAGAGAGACAAAGAAGCCAAAACGAGTAATTGTAAGTTATTAAACCTCCCAGCTGCTGGGAAGGGCTTCCCTCCACCACCCCTGAGCTATTAAGTGAGGGTAAAACTCCTGGTGAATTTTATCTGAGAAGAGAGCAGATGTCATTCTCCCTTCCAGCTCATTTGGATATATATAGAATGGTAAGGTGCTCTGATTCACCTAGGAAGGTACTGGACAGATAGGGAAGCCAGGGGAAAATCATAGGTTGCTTGCCTCAGTGGCTGGAAGTGGCACACATACCCAGCCCTCAGGGAGGACAGCCTAGGTGGAGCCCCTGGCTCCCTACTCCAAACAGGAGTGTGATGGCAGATTCCCTGTGAGGAAGAGGGGTCTTGGAGGGTGGAGAGTGATTTCTTTGCAGTGAGTTTAGCTAACTGGGCCCCCCTTGAATATCGACAAGGACCCGGACTCCACAGGGAGAGGGGAGGCGGATCTCCTCAGGCAGGCTGTCATGCCCAGCTGCCTAGGTAAAGAGAGGAATTACATCAGAGAGGAGGCAGAGACAGGCAGTTGATCAGCATTCTGGCAGACTGAAGGGAATCTAACCTGCCTGAAGGAAAGGGGGCGGATAGCCTTCTGAAAGGCTAATTAACCTAAGGAGGCAGGATAGCTCCGTGGAAGAATTCATGCTTAGCATATACAAAGTCCCTGATTTGATTCCTGGCTTTTCCTTGAGAAGTGATCCACCAGGTTATCAGGCATCCAGCTGAAACTTTATGACAGGGAACATACAGACATTCTCTTTATATTAGCATTTCTTGGATCTCTTTTTTTTTTTTTTTTAAAGGGGGGTTCCTTTTTTGAAATTTCCCTTATTTTAATCACTAAAGCCTGGTTCAAAACCTGCAGAGGGCAGGCTGCAGGGTGAGTGATTGATGAACACCAGCATCCTGAGAAGATCATTAGGGGTCTAAGAGAGAAGGCTGTTTTTCCGTGTTTATTTTTATTTTTATTTTTTTTAATTTTAAAATTTTTCTTCTGTCTCCTTTTTAAAAAACAAGTTGCTGCTGTCTTGTTTTCTGTTGTGTTTCCCCTTCCTTTCCCTGCTTGTTTGTTTTTCTTTTTTTCTTTTGCTCACTGATTTATTCTGCGTACACTATTTTTTTACTCTCCTTCATCTTTATATCTTCTGTTTTCTCTTGTTCTTTCATTCCACTTCTTTTATTTGGTCTCCAATTTTTTTTTTATTGCCCTCATTCTCCTTTTTCTGTTTACTTTCTTTTTTTAACTTCTTTCTTTCTCTCTTTTCTCTTCCTCTCTTCTCACCATTCCAGGCTTTTAATTCATTATATATATTTTCTATTCTGTTTTTTGTGTTTCTATTCCACTTTTCTAATCTTATTCTTCTGTGCTTCTTACTCATGTTAATTTTTTCAATTTCCTAGGTCTTGTATGTTTCCTCTCCTACCTTTTATTATTATTATTACTATTATTCTTTTTCTCTTCCTATCTCTTTCCTTTTCTCTGGCCCTCATTTTTTTTTTCTTTCAAGAGAACATAGACAACAAATAGAATAAGAGGAAAGAATGAAGGGACCCATGGGACTCCATCAAGTGTACCAACATAAGCATTATAAAATTTCCAGAAGGAGGAGAGAGAGAAAGGGCCAGAAAAATATTTGAAAAAATAATGGTCAAAAACTTCCCAAATCTGAGGGAAGATATGATTACACTCATCCTGGGAGCTCAACAAACTCCAAGAAGTATAAATGTATAAAGATCCACACTAAGATACGTTTTAGTCAAATTGTCAAAACCCAAAGACAGAGAATTTTCAAAGAAGTAAGAGAGAAGTAACTCATCTTGTACAAAGTATCCTCAATGACATTAACATCTAATTTTTTAAATCAGAAACCATGGAGGCCATAAGGCAGTAGGATGACATATTTAAAATCCTGAAAGAAAAAAGCTGTCAACCATAAATTCTGTGTCCAGGAAAAATATCCTTCAAGAAAGAAAGAGAACTTAAGACATATCCAGATACACAAAAGCTGAGGGAGTTCATTACCTGTAGACCTACCCTACAAGAAAGGGTAAAGAGAGTTTTTCAGGCTGAAATGAAAGGGCACTAGACAGTAACTCAAAGACATAAGAAAAAATAAAGAAAGCTAGTAAAGGTAACTTCATAGATAAACATAAAAGCCAGTATTATTGTACTTTTGGTTTTGTTTTAGCTTTTTTCTATATGACCTAAAAAGCAAATGCATAAAACAATATTTATAAATCTTTGTTAGAAATGGATGTAATCTGTAATAATAGCATTATAAATGAGGAGGGATGGAGATTTATAGCAGCAGAGGGCTTTATACTATGGAAACTAACTTGGTGTTATTAGAACATCAAGACAGAAAATTAATAAGGAAATAGATGATCTGAATAACACTATAAACCAATTAGATTTAGCAGGCATGTACAGAGCACTCCACTGAACAACAACAGAATACACATTTGTTATGGACTGACTGAATCATGTCCCCCACAAAAGTAGTGTTCAGGTCCTGTGGTGGTTTGAAGCTGTATATACTCCAGAAAAATATGTGCTTAAATTTAATCCATTCTTGTGGGTATGAACCCATTGTAAGTAGGATGGTTTGCTGAGGTTACTTCATTTAAGAAAGTGAAGCCCACCTCAATCAGGATGGGTATTAATCCTATTACTGAAGTCCTTTATAAGGAGACTGAAATTCAGATACAGAAAAAGCCCCAGAAGTAGCAGACAGAAACTGGACATCAACAGAATCCAGAAGAGAAGGGAGAGTCCTGGAGATGCTGCCAGTGCCTTGCCATGTGACAAACTAAATACCAAGGATCACTGGCAGCAACCTGCCCCAGAACACCACAGTCTTCAGGGAGAAAGCATCACCTTGGGGGTCGGATGTGGCCCAAATGGTTGGGCGTCCGTCTGCCATATGGAGGGACCTGGGTTCGATCCCCGGGACCTCCCGGTAAAATTAAAAATATATAGAGAGAGGGCGCATGGGCTGCCGGGCTCTGTGTGCCGGTGAGCTGTCGGGCCCCGGGAGCCAGGCAGCAGAATGATGACGTAACAGAGGAGAGACAAGACGAGATGCTCCGAAAGCTCCAGAAGCCAGGAGCTGAGGTGGCGCAGGCAGCAGAATACCTCTCTCCTACATCGGAGGTCTCCAGGATCGAATCCTGCTGAAGACTGGAGGAGGAGGATGAGAAGAGATGGCAGGAAACACACACAGAGAATTGCCCAGCAAATGGACACAAAAACAGCAAATGGGGAAGGGGGGGTTTTAAAATGGATAAAGTAAATAAATAAAATCTTTAAAAAAAAGAAAAAAGAAAGAAAGAAAGCATCACCTTGATGATGCCTTGATTTGGACAGTCTTTTAGCCTCAAAACCATAAGCTAATAAATTCCCATTGTTTCAGCCAACCCATTTCATGGTATTTGCTTGAGTAGTTTAGGAAACTAAAACAGGTCCCAAAACCTGGTCCTGTGGGTATGAACCCATTTGTAGATAGGAACTTTGAAGAGGATATTAGTTAAGGTGTGCCCAAATTGAATGAAGGTGGGCCTTAATTCAATATTGCTAATGTCCTTATAAGCAAAAGAAATTGGTCATAGAAGAGGAAGACATGGGGAGAAGCTGGAAGCTAGAAGTCAATGGAACCCAGAAGAGAAAGGAGAAGATGCTGCCATGTGCATTGCTATGTGATGAAAAATCCAAGGAACCCCAAAAAGTGTCAGCTAGCCAGAAGAAATTGACCCCAGGAGAAAGCAAACTTTCTAGTCTCTGAAACATGAGATTGTAAATTCCAGTTGTTAAGCCAAATCCATTGTATGGTATTTGTTTTAGCAGCTAGGAAACTAAATTAATGTTTTTCCTAAGTCAACATGGATCATTCACCAGGATAGACCATATGTTAGGCCACAAACCAAGTCTTATAAATTTCAAAAGGTTAAAATCATACTAAGCATCTTTTTTGAACCAAAATGGAAGGAAGCTAGAAATCAATAACAAAAGAAAAACTGGAAAATCACAAATACATGGAAATTAAACAACACACTCTTAAACAACCATAAAGTAAATTAGAGATGAATGAAAACTAAAACACAAAATACCAAAACTTATGAGATGCAGCAAAAGCAGTTCTCAAATGGAAATTTATACCTGTAAATGTCTAAATTTAAAAAGAAGGATATCAAATCAATAACCTAACTTCACAGCTTGACAAACTAGAAAAAGAAGAGCAAGCTAAACTCTAAGTTAGCAGAAAGAAGGAAATAACAAAGATTAGCACAGAGACAAATGAAATAGAGAATAGAAAAACAATAAAGAGAATGAACAAAACCAAAATACAAGTGGAGATATTACTACCAGCCTTTCAGAAACAAACAAACAAAAAGATTATAAGAGAATACTATGAGCAATTGTATGCCAAAAAAATTACATAATATAGATGAAATGGAAAAATTCCTCAAAACACACAATTTACCTAAACTAATTCAAAAAGAAATTAGAAAATGTCAACAAACTTATAACAAGTAAAGAGATTGAATTAGTAATAAAAAATGTCCCAGCAAAGCAAAGTAAAGTCCAGGACTGGATGGTTTCACTGATGAATTCTACCAAATATTTAAAGGAGAATTAACACCAGTCCTTCTCAAAATCTTCCATAAAATTGAAGGGGAGGGAATACTTCCTAGTTTATTATATAAGGCCTACATTACCCAATGCCAGATAAAGACATAAGAAAGAAAAACCACAGATGAATATCCCTTTTTAATATAGAAGCAAAAATCCTTGATAAAATACTAGCAAACCAAATCAAACCAAATATTAAAAGGATTATACACCATGACTCTCTTAGTTTGTCAGGGCTGCTGTAGCAAAGTACCCCAGACTAGTTAGCTTAAACAACAGAGATTTATTACATCATGGTTCTGGAAAATAGAAGTCCAAAATCAAGGTGTTGGCAGCATCATGCTTCCTCTTAAAGGGAAGAATCCATTCCATGTCTCTTCCCTGGCTTCTGGTGGAAGGCCAACAATCAAGCATTCCTTGATTTGTGGCAGCATAACTCAATCCCTGCCTCCATCACGTGGCTGTCTCTCTCTTTGTCTCTGTCTTACTGACTGTGTCTAAATTTCCTCTGCCTATAAGGACACCAGTTATACTGTATAAAGTGTCCACCCAAATCCAGATTGACCTCATCTTAACTAATAACATCTTCAAAGATCTTATTTATAAATGGGGTTACATTCATGGGACCAAAGGAAAGGATGTCAACATATCATTTGGGAGGACACAATTCCATCCATAACAGTCCCCTCTTCTAGCCTCCCAAAATTCATGTTCTTACCATGTGTAAATATACTCACCCCATTCCATTATCCCAAAAGCTTTAAATCATCTGGCATGACCTATAAGTACAAAATCTCATTGCTTATGGTCCATCTTGGGGAAAAATACCTCTCCACCTGTGGAGCTATGAAACCTAGAAAACAAGTTATCTGCTCCAAAAATACAATTGTGGGTCAGACATCGGATAGACATTTCCATTACCCATTATAGATGGGAGAAATTAGAAGTAAAAAGGGGGTCATGGTCCTGAGCAGACCTGAAACCCAGGAGGATCAATTCTATTAGATTTCAAGGCTTTATTATTTGTCCTGCATGTTTGCCTAATGGCAGCCCACCCTCTCTGAAACCCAGAGTGGCAGCCCCACCTTCTCCAAACACCTGAGTGGACTTTCCTTCTTGGCCTGGGGAGGTCCCTTTGGCCCAATCTCTGCATACCGGGATTCCCCTTGGAGTCATTCATCCTTCACTTCGTCCTATCTCTGTACCTTTCAGTTCAGGCTGGCAATGTCTCTGCTGGTTTAAATTTCTCAAAAACCTCATCAGTCTTCCATGCAATTCACAGTTGGGTGGGGGCAAGCCATCTGACAAGATAGTCTTCCACAAATCTTTCCTGGATAAATACATCTTTATTGCTGGATTCTTCTGAGATGGTTAATTAGATCCATGATTCATATACCTAATCTCTTTAGCAAACAATCATTCAGACACATTCTTGGCCCTGATTATAGAGCATGCTTTCTGGAAAGGCTGAGAATGTTCTAAATGAAGTGCTTGTTCCTTTTTGTTTGACAGCTGAGACCTCAATTTATCTCTTTCGTCCTGAATTTTACTATAAGCCTCAAGAAGAAACCAGGCTGCACCTTCCACACTTTGCTTAGAAATCTCCTCAGTTAAATATCCAAGTTCATCACTTAAAATTCTGCCAAGTGTCTCTCACTTTATGACAAGGATTGCCTTTCCTCTAATTTCCAATAAAACATTTATCATTTCCTTCTAAGGGTTCAACAGAAGCAAATTTAGCATTCATATCTCTACCAAGAGTCCTGTAGCAGTTTGATATTATTGATGAATTCCAAAAATAGATATTGGATTATGTTTGTAAACTGGTCTGTTCTTCTGGGCATGATTAAATTATGATTAGGGCTTTGATTGGGCCACATCAGTAGGGTGTTGAGTCCCTGCCCCTTGGTGGGTGGGGACTCACAGATAAAAGACATGGCAAAGACAGAGTTGGAGTTCTGATGCATAGTTTTTGAGCTGGAGCCCCAGGAAATAAGCACACAAAGGAGCTTGTTCCTGAGAAAGGAGAGAAGCCCCAGGAAAAGAGATGAACTGTTCACCTGATATTCTACAGCTGGACTTGTGGAGAGACAAAGCAGCCAATCCCAGAGAGAATCAAGCCCTGGGATAGAGACAAAGCCTAGAGAGACTGACCATAGAGCTTTAAGAGGAAGAGGAAGGCTGAACATCAAGAGCCATCTTGCTCCCACTCATGGCAACAGACTTTGGTAAGGGGAATAACTAATGCTTTATGGCCTGGTAACTGTTAGCTTCTACCCCAAATAAATACCCTTTATAAAGCCAACAAATTTCTGGTATTTTGCATCAGCACCCCTTTGGCTGACTAATACAAGTGCCTTAAAGGAAATCTAGGGTTTTTTCTATAAAGTGCTTCAAAATTCTTCCAGCCTCTACCCATTACCCAATTCCAAAGTCACTTGCACATTTTTAAGTATTTGTTACAGCAGCAACCCACTTCCTAGTAACAAAAACTGTCTTAGGTTTCCATGGCTGTGTTAATAAAGTACCATAGGCTAGTTGACTTAAACAAAAGAGATGTATTGTCTCATGGTTCTGGAAATTAGAAGTCTGAAATCAAGGTGTCATCAGGGCCATGCTTCCTTTTAAAGGGGAGAATCCATTTGTTTTGGTTTTCCAAAGGGGTGCTGATGCAAAGTACCAGAAATGGGATGGCTTTTATAAAGGTGATTTTTTTGGGGGTAAAATCTTACTGTTCCAAGGCTGTGAAAAGTCCAAACTGAGGCATCATCACAGGTGCTTTCTCACCAAAGTCAGCTACTGCTGACCCCAGCATGTTGCCAAGTACTGAAGCAAGATGGCCACTGATCTCTGAGGAGGTTTCAGCCTTCCCCACTGGGCTCACTGTCTCCTCTTGAGCTGCTCCGTGGGCCCAACCTCTTGGGGCTTTTTGCTTAAGTGGTCCTATAGTACTCTCTCTTATATGGCAGGATCAAACATGGTGGCTTCCTTTTCCTGTGTCTGTCTCAGTGTCCATTTATATCAGACTGAGCAAGAGGGTGGAGTCTCAACCTGAGTCATGCCTCACTGATGTGGTCCAAACAGAAGCCCTGATGTGATCTTATCAAGTAATCTAATTAAAAGCCCCTCATATGAATTTAATGCAATCAAAGGGTACCACAGTCAGAGGAATAGATTATTTTACAAACATAATATTTTTTTTTTTTTTTTTTGGATTCATAAAATAGCTTCAAGCTGCCACACCATTCTATGTCTTTCCTCTGGTATCTTACTTTTGCTAGGCTGTGATCACAAATACCACCAACTGGTCTTGGCTTAAACAACAGGAATTTATTGGCTCATGGTTTCAAAAGCTAGAAGGCTTGCTTCTTCCTAGGATTGGTAGTGTTCTAGCAATCATTGGATTTCTTGGCTTTCTTTTCCAGGTACATTGACTTTCAGCTTCTGGTTCCTCCCAGTGGCCTTTCTCTGACTATGTCTGAATTTCTTATACCTTTAAAGGGTACTAGTAATCTAGATTAACCCAACCTAATTCAGTTGACTCACATCTTAACTAAAAATGGCATCTTCAAGAGGTCCTATTTACAATGGATTCACACCTGCATGAATGTGAATTGAGATTAAGAACATGTTTTTTTTTTTCTGGGGTACATAACTCAATCTACTGGAGGACGGTCATAAATCAATAGCACTCCTTGGCTTGTGGCAGCAGTCTCTGCCTCCATTACATGGCCATCTCTCCTTCGGTCTCTATCCCACTATGTTAAAATTTCCTCTGCTTACAAGGACACAAATCTTATGACCCTATTATTAATACCTTACATTAGTGTGTTACATTTGTTATAATACATGAAAGAACATTTTTAAAATTGTACTATTAATTATAAACCATCATTTACAATGCGGTTCACTCTGTTGTACAGTCCTATGTTGTTGTTTTTAAATTTTTTATTCTAGTAACATATATACAACCTAAAATTTCCCCTTTTAACCACATTCACATATATAATACTGTTCTATTAATTACTGCCACACCATTGTGCTACCATCACCACCATCCATTACCAAAACATTACAATCAAACCAAATAGAAACTTGGTACAACTCAAGCATTAATTCACCCTTCTCTATCCCCAATCCAACCCCTGGTAACCTATACTCCAGATTCAGACTCTATGATTTTGCTTATTCTAATTTTCTAATTATTTCATATCAGTTAGACCACACAATATTTGTCCTTTTCAGTCTGGATTATGTCACTCAACATGATGCCTTCAAGGATCATCCATGTTGTCACATGTATCAGGACTTTATTCCTTTTTATATGTGAATAATATTCCATTGTATGTATAAACCACATATTGTTTATCCATTCATGGGTTGATGAACACATGGGTTGCTTCCATCTTTTGGCAACTGTGAATAATACTGCTATGAATATCAGTGTGCAAATATCTGTTCAAGTCCCTACTTTCAATTCTTTGGGGTATATACCTAGAAGTGGGATTGCCAGGTCATATAGTAGTTCTATACTTAACTTTCTGAAAACCACCAAACTTTCTTCCATAGCAGCTGCACCATTTTACATTCCACCAACATTGAATGAGGGTTCCTATTTCTCCACATCCTCTCCTGAACTTGTAATTTTCTGATTTTTAAATAGTAGCTATTCTAGTGGGAGTGAAACATTATCTCATTGTAGTTTTGATTTGCATTTCCCTAATAGCTAATGTCATTGAGCATCTTTTCATGTGCTTTTTGATCATTTGTCTAGCCTCTTTGCACACATGTCTATTCAAGTATTTTGCCCATTTTTAATTGGGTTGTTTGTCTTTGTGTTGGTGAGTTGTAGGACTACTTAATACATCTGGACATTAAACCCTTATTAGATAGGTGGTGTAGCAGTTTGGCATTATTTATGAATTCCAAAAATAGATATTGGATTATGTTTTAAAATGGTCTGTTCCACTTTTTTTTTTTTTTTTAAAGATTTTTTTTATTTATTTATTCATTTATCCCCCCCTTGCTGCTTGTGCTTGCTGGGTCAGCTAACCACGCCGTGCAGGCGGGCTTACCTTCACCAGGAGGCCCCGGGAACCGAACCCGGGGCCTCCCATATGGTAAACGGGAGCCCTACTGATTTGAGCCACAGCCGCTTCCCTCCACTTTTAATTGATTAAATAATGATTAAAGCTTTGATTGGACCATGACAGTAGGATGTTGAGTCCCCACCTACCAGGGGGACTCTACATGGCAGAGTAGTTAGTTGGAGTTTTTTGATGTTGGAGCCTCAGGAAGTAAACATACAGAGAATCAGATATGTAAGGAAGGAGTGAAGGCTCATTTGACACAGCAGAGGCCATGGAAAGAGAGTTGACCCATTAGCCTAATACTCTACAGCTGGCCTTGTGGAGAGAGCAGAGCAGCTGCGCCTGGAGAGAGACAAGCCCCAGGAGAGAGATGACTTATCCCAGCTTACAGCTGATATTAGAAGAAGCTGGGACCACAAAGAGGAAGAAGGCAGCTGAACCCTTGCAGATGTCAGCAGCCATCTTGCTCCAACACATGGCAACAGAATTTGGTGAGGGAAGTAAATTAAGCTTTATGGCCTGGTAACTGTAATCTTCTACTCCAAATAAACACCCTTTTATATAAGCCAACAGATTTCTAGTATTTTGCATCAGCACCCCTTTGGCTGACTAATACAGAATTTGGTACCAGGAGAGTGAGGTCATTCTTTTCCAATTACCAAAATGCTGGAATGGTTTTATAAATGGGTAAGGGGTACTTTTTGGAGGACTTGTGAGATGCTCGATGGAAAAGTTCTAGATTGTTTTGAAGAGACTGTTGATAGTAATATGGACTTTAAAGAGACTTTTTATGAAGCCTTAGAAGTAAATGATGAAACTATTATTGGAAACTGGAGGAAAGGTGATCCATGTTTTACAGTTGTGGAGAACTTAGCAGGATTGACTCCTGATGTTATATGGAAGGCAGAATTTGAAAATGGTGAGCCTGGGCATTTAGCTAAAGAACTTTCCAAAGTAAACTTGGAGAATGTGGCTTGGTTTCTCCTTGCAGCTTATAGCAAAATGCTAGACAAGAGAGATAAGACAAGAGAGAACTGCTGGGCACAAAGAGATCTGAAACTGTTTCCAGAAATTGCAAGCCTCTGGAAGTCAAGCCCCCAGATGATAGTGCCCCATTTGAGGACTTAACTAAACTTGGAACTTGTAAATCAGGATTGAAAATGCAGTTATCAAGGAAAGACTTGTGGAAAGCCTTACTGTCTGATGGCTTGGACCCCTGCTTCCTGCATGATAAACCAATAAACTTTTTGAGAGAGCTGTATGAACAAAATCATTGTCAGCCTGAAATAAAGGGACATGGAAGGGAGAGATTGAAGGAGAAACAGCTTTAAAAGGAAAACCCTCTTGAAACTCTTCTTGTTTTTTGTTTATATTGTAAATAATAAAAGTCTGATAAAATTTTTTGAAAAAAAAAAAAGAGGAAAACCATGGAAACTGAGATTTGTAATTAAGACATCTCCTTGGGCCAAGAGAGGAACTCCACCCATGTGTGCAGAGAGGGTGAGTTTGCCCCTGAAGTTGAAGAGGGTGGATGTTCCCACCCACTGTTCAGGGAAAGTTTTGCCACCCTAAGGTACAGAGAGGATGGAGCACATTTCCCAAGGATTAGGGAAGTTAAGGTCACCACCCCATAGATCTGAGAGGGGTGAGCCTGTCCCCTGGGGATTATGGAAGGCCATGTCACCAACTCGTTGCTCTGAGAGCATTGGGCCTGTATGCCAAAGGTTAGGGAGGATGTTGTCTTCACTTCACCCTACTAGGGGGATTAACACTTTGTCCCAGAGTTCAGGGAAGGTGTGGCCATCACCCCAAGGTACTTGAAGCGTGAGGTCTGGAGCTTGATCACCACCCAGAAGCTTGATGAGGGAGGAACCAAGAAAATGGCCATTGGACAAGCCTGTGGAAAGGGTGGGTCCCCATGAGGCCCTGGGGAGAAGAAACCTGACTCTCAGACTTTAAAATCAAATGAAGTATGCCCTGCAGGTTTATGGAACTGTATGGGATCCATGACTCATGTTTCCCTCCCAATTTCTCTTTATGGCAATGCAAGTGTTTATCCTTTGTCTGTCCATTTGTATATTGAAAACAAATTGTTTTGAAAGTTTCAGAAGCCTACAGCCAGATGGGACTTTGCCCCAAGACAAACTGTATTTCTTTAAAACTGATTGTGATATGATTTTGTACTTAGCATTTTTCTGACTTAAGTTTTTTTTTTTTTTTTTTAATATTGTAATGTCTTCTTGGAATTCAGAGGGTAGAGTGTAGCAGTTTGGTGTTGTTTATGAATTCCAAAATTAGATATTTGATTATGTTTGTAAACTGGTCTGTTCCTCTGGGTGTATTAGATTGCATTAAATTCAGAGGTTTCACTTTTACTTGATTAAATAATGATTAAGGCTTTGACTGGGCCATGTCAGTAGGACATTGAGAAATCTACAGAGAAAACTACATGGTAGAGGATTTAGTTGGAGGTTTTTTTTATATTGGAGCCCTGGGAAGTAAACACATGGAGAAGCAGATACATGAGGAAGGAGAGAAGGCTCCACTAGATACAGCAGAGGCCCCAGGAAGAGAGATGAGCCATTAGCCAGATAGTCTACAGCTGGCCTTGTGGAGAGAGCAGAGCAGCTGAGCCCAGAGAGAGATGAGCCCTGGGAGAGATGACACTTTCCCCAGCCTACAACCGAGATTAGAAGAAGCTGGGACCACAGAGCCTTAAGGGGGAGAAAAAGGCAGCCATCTTGCTCCAACACGTGGCAACAGACTTTGGTGAGGGAAGTAACTTATACTTTATGGCCTGGTAACTGTAAGCTTCAACCCCAAATAAATACCCTTTTATAAAAGCCAACAGATTTCTGGTATTTTGCATCAGCACCCCTTTGACTGACTAATATATGTGGTTTCCAAATATTTTCTCCCATTTTGTAAGATGTCATTTTATATTCATTATATGTCCTTTGATGCACAAAATGTTTTTTATTTTGATGAGGTCTCATTTATCTATTATTTCTTTGTTGCTTTTGCTTTGGGTGCAAAGCCTAAGAAACCATTGCTTTACACAGTGTCCTGAAGATACTTCCCTATGTTTATGTTTCCTTCTAGGAGTTTTACAGTTCTTGCCCTTATATGTAGAAATTTAATCTATTTTGAGATGATTTTTGTATATGGTGTGAAGTACAGGTCCACATTCATTCTTTTGCATATGGACATCCAGTTTTCCCAGCACCATTTGTTGAAGAGACTACTCTTTCCTAATCATCAAAAATAAGTTGGCCATAAATGTGAGTGTTAATTTCTGAAGTCTCAGTTTAAATCCATTGGTCTACATGTCTGTCCTTGTGCCAGAACCATCTGTTTTGATTACTGTGACTTTATAGTAAGTTTTAAGATTGGAAAGTGTGAGTTGTCCACCTTATTTCTTTTTTTTCAAGATTGCTATGGCTATTTGGCCTTCCTTACCCTTCCATATAAATTTGATGATTGGTTTTTGTAATTGCTGCAAAGAAGAATGTTGGAATTTTGAATGGGATTTCATTGAATCTGTAAATTGCTGTGGGTTGAATTGACATCTTAACAATATTTACTGTTCCAAATCATAAACTTTGAATGTCCTTCCATTTACTTAGGTCTTCTTTGAGCTTTTAGAAATGTTCTGTAATTTTCTTTGTACAAGTACTATAAATTATTGTTAGATTTATTCCTAGATATTTGATACTTTCAGTTGCTATTGTAAATGGAAATTTTTCTTGATTCCTTCTGCAGATTATTCATTACTAGTGCATAGAAACAAAACTAATTTTGTGTATTGATCTTGTACCCTGTCACTTTGCTGAATTTGTTTATTAGTTCAGTAGCTTTGTTGTGGATTTTTAGGTTTTTCTATATATAGGATCATGGCATCTGCAATTAGGGAAAGTTTCACTTCTTCCTTTACAATTTGGATGCCTTTTATTTCTTTCTCTTGTCTAATTGATATAACTAGAACTTCTAGTACAATGTTGAATAACAGTGGTGACAATGGGCACCCTTGCCTTGTTCCAGCTCTTGGGGGAAAAGGTTTCAGTCTTTTACCATTGAATACAATGTTAGCTGTGGGGCTTAAAATTAAAATCCTATATTTATTATAATCACATTTGATTTGATACCAACTTAACTTCAATAGCATACACATATACTCTTCCTATAACCCTCTATCCAGCCACCTTTTTTGGACTTGTTACATATTATATCTTCATACATCGTATGTCCAAAATCATCTAGTTATCATTACTTTTTATGCATTTGTATTTTAGGCCTATAAGAAGTAGGAAATGGAGTTACATAACAAAAAATACAATAAAATAAGATTGACATTTATAAATACCCATATGGTTACCTTTACCAGAGGTTTTTATTTATTTATGCTGCTTTGATTCACTGTCTAGTGTCTTTTCCTTTCAGTCTGAAGAACTCCCTTTAACATAGCTTGTAGGGCAAGTCTCATGGTAATGAACTCCGTCAGCTTTTGTTTATCTGGTATTTTAGTTTGCTAAAAGCTGCTAGGAGCAAATACCAGAAATCTGTTGGCTTTCATAATGGGAGTTTATTAAGTTAAAAGCTTACTCTTATGAGGCTGTGAAAGTGTCCAAATCAAGGTATCATCAGGGATGCTGTCTCACCAACTTCACCTGTGGGCAATCAGACACATGGCATCTTCATCAGAAGCACAGCTGTGGACACTCAGGCATATGGCTCATCTCTCCTCTTCTAGGCCTCATCTCTTTCAGCTTTGGGTTAAAGTGGCTTCCTCTTGGACTCTGTGTTCCACTGATTCCAGTTTCTGGGTTCCTCTCCATCTCTGCAGCTTTGCTCTGTATCTGTGACTTTTTTATTTCTCCATTTATAAAAGACTCTAGTAAGAGAATTAAGACCCACCCTGGGTCCCCCAATCTATTCAAAGGCCCTTATCTGAATTAATTTAAATCAAAAGGTCCCACCTAAAATAGTTTTACAAGCACAGGAATGATTAGCTCTAAGAACATGATCTTCTAGGATCCACCCAAGTTCAAACTGTCACATTCTGCCCTCTGGATCCCAGAAAGACATGTTCTTTCCATATGAAAATCCATTCATTCCATCACAAAATTTCAAGAGCCTTAAATCATTTCAGTAAAAAATCTCATCAAAATCAGTTATAGACATGCTGTCTATCTTGGGGCAAAATTCTCCACAAGTCTCCAGTTGTGGACTTGTGAAATTTACAAAACAAGTTATTTGCTTCCAATATACAAAGGAGGTACAGTCACTGGATAAATGTTCCCATTGCCATAAGGAAAAAATGGAAGGAAAACAAGGGTCATGGGTCCCAAACAGTTCTGAAATCCTGCAGGGCATACCCCACTAGATTTCAAAGTCTGAGAGTCATCTATAAAATGATGGTTTCTTCTCCTTTGGGCCTCATGGAGTGGCAGTCCCACCCTTTCCAAGGGCTTGTCCACATGGCCATGTTCTCAGCTTCTCCCTCATCAAGCATCTGGGTAGTCACTGAACTCTAGGCCCCAGCCTCTGAGAGCACTAAGGTGGCAGCACTCTTTCTGAACAATGGAACAGAAAGCCCACCCTCTCCAAGATCTGGGGCAAACTCACCTTTCTGCACACATGAGTGGGGTCCCTCTCTTGGTCCAAGAAGATGCCTTAAGTCCAGACCTCAGCTTCCATGGATTTACCCTTGAAATAGTTTTTCCTTCAACTTCTCCCTTTTCTCTCCCTTTTATTCCAGGCTGGGAGTGGTTTTGTTCATAAAGATCTCGCAAAAAGCTTGTTGGTTTCACATGAAATTCACAGGGTTCCCAAACATGAGACAATAGGACTTTCCACAAATCTTTTCTGGATAACTACATTTCCAAACCTGAGTTGCAAGGAAATAGCTGGTAGATTCCAAGTTCAAGTAAATCCTCACTTGGGGCAATATTATCTGGGGACTCATTTTCTAGAAGCTCAGAATTTCCCAAACCATCACTTTCTTGTTTCTTTGTGCCCAGGAGCTCAGTTCTCAGCTTATTCCTTTCCTCTCACATTTTACTACAAAGCTTCAAGGAGAAACCAGGCCACACTTTCTACATTTAGTTTGTAAATCTCTTCAGCTAAATATCCAAGCTTGTTACTTTCAAATTCTGCCTTCCATCTAACATCAGGAATCAACTTTGCCAAGCTCTCTGCCACTTTAAAGCAACAATCACTTTCCTTCCAGTTTGCAATGAAATCTTCATCATTTCTAAGTCCTCATCAGAAGTATCTTTAGTGTCCAAATTTTTACCAACATTCTCTTCAAAGCCATCTAGGTCTTTTCTATCAAGCCTCTCACAATTCATCTTGTATATCCAATAAACTAGCCATTTCCACATTTTTGGCATTTGCATAGCAGCATGCACCCCATTCTCCTGGTACCAGTTTCTATTTTAGTTTGCTAAAAGCTGCTAAGAGCAATATACCAGAAATGCACTGGCTTTTATAAGAGGAATTTATTGGGTTAAAAACTTACAGTTCTGAAATCATGAAAGTGTCCAAATCAAAGCATCATAAGAGATTCTGTCTCACCAAGCTGCAGTTGTTGACAATCAGGCACATGACTCATCTCTCCCTTCTCCTCAAAGCCTCATCTTTTTCAGCGTTGGGCTAAAGTGGCTTCCTCTCAGCCTCTGTGTTCCATTGTTTCAGCTTCTGGGTTCTTCTCTGTCTTTGCAGCTTTGTTCTGTGTCTGTGGATTTTTTTTAATTCCTCCATTTACAGAAGAGGATTAACACCCCTATATTCTCTATGTGACTTTTCTGTAACCTAAAGCATCTTTGAAGATAAAATGAAAAAAAAAAAAAAAAAACATTGAGGGAATATACAGAAGAAAATGTCACTGTACATACAAAACAACAGATCTTACAGTGATGAAAGACACAATGTCTAAAAAAATATTTTATTATTCCAATGTTTAAAATATTTTGTTTTTTTTTTTTTGTTACTTTTAAAACTATTATTTCATTTTCTTATTAATTTTATTTGGTTATTTTTTTGGCTTCATTTTTAGAGAAGTTTTGGATCACAGAAGGGTCACAACTGTGGCAGGGGAGGATCACTGGTATGGGGTGTCAGTGATGGGGAGATGCATGGGGAGGGGTTCACCATGAGCATGCCTCTAGGGCATATGAATATGTTCAAGTGTTCATGAGGCATTGTCTCAGTGGGTGGAGACCTATACAATAACCAAAAAAATATTGAATTCCTATCCTGGGGATACATTCTCTAATAGGATGGCAAGAATCCCCTGAGTATAAGGGCAGTGCCTAGTGATGGAAGACAGACCATTATGCCAGGCCCTTGATATTGACAATTATATTTATGAACATTTTCTTGTGAAATTAAAACTCAGACTAGTATTATATACTGCCAAAGAGTTACCTCCTTGTTCAAATGTGGCCTCTCTCTAAGCCAAACTCAGCATATAAACTCACTACCTCCCCATCAGCATGGGACATTATTCCTGGGGATGAGCCTCCCTGGCACTGAGGGATTATTACCAAGTGCCAACTAGCAATGCATCTGGAAAAAGACCTTGATCAAAAGGGGGAATGGTAAATACAAATGAGTTTTTACAGCTAAGAGATTTCAAAGTGAGTTGGGAGGTCATTCCAGAGGTTGCACTTATGCACATCTCAGCAGGATCTCATTGAATGCCACAGTAAACAGTGCCTCAAATAGTGGGGCTCCTGAGGGCTCTGAGACATCCAGACACGATAAGCAGGGCAGACAAGCTCAGGAATTTGATATCTCATCAGTGGGCCTTATTTTGGAATTTATCCTCCCTAGTTTCCCTACACATGGCTCTTCTGCCCCTTTTATTTGAACCTATAATTAGCACTATACTTGTTAAATATATGTCCCAGAGACTTAAATCTTTGGTCCATCCATGTGCCAGTTGAGCCCTGAATCTCAGCACAGTTGTAACACTTACTTTCCAGTTCATTGGACTCATCCAGGACAACTAACAACGTCCATTCCAGTGAAAAGAGAGGGCAACTGCAAGCAAGATAGTCCCATCCATCTGCCCCATGGGATCTAAGCCCCCTCTCAATTAGAAACAGAGTGGGCATCACCATCCCAAAATCCTCAAGATTGGGGAATGAACAATGGACTAGAGGAGACTTATTATTATTCTATTATACACATTATTACTCTAGCAATGGAAGACATTTTATCATTGATATAAAGGCAGTGAACACCAGAGATTCTGAGAGGAGGGAAAGGGAAGAATAGGTGTAATATGGGGGCATTTTTGGGACATTGGAATCATCATGCATGACATTGCAATGATGGATACAGGCCATTATACATTTTGTCATAACCTACAAAATTGTGTGGACAGACTGTAAACTATAATGTAAACTGTAGTCCATGGTTATTAACAATACTTCAATATGTTTTCAGCAACAGTAAAAAATATACCACGCTAATGAAAGATGTTGTTAATGTGGGAAAGTGTGGGAGGGGGAGGGAGGGGGGCATATGGGAACCCCTATACTTTTTATGTAACACTCATGTAATCTAAAACTTCTTTAAAAATAAAAAAATTAATTAAAAAATAAAATCTATTTTGTCCAATATAAAATAATAAAGTCACTACTGATAATGCAGGTGAAAAAACCACCTTGGGTCCCCCAATCTTATCAAAGCCCATTATCGGGAAGCGGCTGTGGCTCAATCGGTGGGGCTCCCATTTACCATATGGGAGGCCCCGGGTTCGGTTCCCGGGGCCTCCTGGTAAAGGCAGGCCCGCCCGCACGGCATGGTTGGCTGACCCAGCGAGCACAAGCAGCAAGGGGGTGATAAATGAATAAATAAATAAAATCTAAAAAAAAAAAAAAGCCCATTATCTGAAGTACTTCTGCCCCTTTTTCTCTTTCTTCTCCTTTGGGGACTCCCACAATACATATATTGGTATGCTTGATGGTGTATCACAGCTCTCTTAGGCTCTGTTCATTCTTTTTTAAATTCTTTTTTCTCTCTGCTCCTCAGCCTGAATCATTTCAGTTGTCTGGTCCTCAAGTTCACTGAGTCTTTCTTCTGCCACCACCAAACTTCTGTTGAAATCAAATAGGGAATTTTTCATTTCAGTTTTTTTCTTCAGCTCTATTATTTCTCTGGAGAGATTCACATATTGTCCATTCATTGGTTTCCTCATACCCTTTAGTTATTTCTCTGTGTTTTCCTTTATCTCCTTGAGCATATTGAGGATCATATTTTAGACTGGTAAGTTCAAAGTCAAAGTCTGGTGCACTTCATTGAGTTTTCTGGATTTTTATCTTTCTCCTGTGAATGGGCCAACATTTCTTATTTCTTTGTTTGTCTAGTAATCTTTTGTTGTAAACTGTAACTGTATATTTTAATATTTTAAAAGGTTAACTCTGGGATTTAGTCCCTGGGTTGTCTGCTCCCTGATTTTGTATCTAGCTAGTGAAATAGAGATTTTTTTTAAATGACGACCTAACCAAAACAAACCAACCAAAGCAAAGAGAACCTAAAACTCTTTGCAAATTGGCTCTGCTTTGGCTATTGGTCTCCTTCAGAGCTTAGTCCTCCCATCTAGAAGGTCAGTCTGAGGCAAATGGAAACTGCAGGGTCCTATCTGTCTTATCTGAGCCTGGGTGGAGCCAGAGTCTTAGATCCTGATTCATTTCTTAGGCTTGTGCTTGCTAAAGGTCTTAGGAATTCCCTCATTTATACTTTAGAGGAGTTAGAGTGGAAGCCCCCTCTACTCCCTTCACAACAGACCTCTTCCCCTTCCTGGGTGCTCTCTTGAATTATTTAATACAGGTAGTCCTTTGCCCAAGGCCACTTGAACTTAATTTTTTCTCACTCTGTCCCAGCTCACTCCAAGCTATTTCTCTGCCCTGAGGACAAACGCTGGGAGGGTGAGCCTGAGATATGTTGCTTGGCTCAGCCTCTCACACTTCCAACCGATAGAATGACACTGACATACATGCACTCAAGTATGTGCAGAGGGGCTGTTACCAGATTTTCTCTAGGTTCTTGGCTATGTTTACAAAGAAGGAATTTAAGTACATGCCAGTTTACTTTGGCCAGTAGTTTATTAAGAAAATGAGAGAAGAGAAATGGGAGAGAAATAACAGATTATGGGTCCCAGGTATACTTGTGGGTTGGTCCAGGCAGAGAGAAAAAGGGCTAAAAAGGGCTGATTTACAGATTAAAAGTCCCCTTTACAGATTACAAGTTCCCAGGTGTGCTTGCATGCTGGTCTAGGCAGAGCAAGAAAGGGAAAAAAAACAGGAAAAAGGGTATAAAAGGGCTGATTTAGCTTCTGCACTTGCTTTTAAAATCATTAATTACCTTGCCCCAGCTGTTTGCTGTTGTGATTGTTTACCCCACCCATCAATTCCCCCCGGGGCCAAATGGCAAGGCCCCTTGAGAATACCCGGGGCTTTTCCTTGATCCTGGATGAAATCTCATTCCAAATGAGGAATTCCCATGAGGTTCTTCCAGCAGTCATCTTGTGGGGTCCTTCCCTCAGGGAGGGTTCCAATGGCCATGTGTTTCATGGCCATGGTTTACTGCCAGGTTCCAAATTCATCTTTTCATTCCCTAAACTAACCTATATCAACTCCCCCCTCAGAGGGTTTACACCTTTATTCTTAAAGGGGTGCTGAAGGATGATGGTCATTCTGTAATTACTTCCTGCTGGTTGGGGGCAGTAGGCCCTACCTGACAAAGTGTAAAACCCTCTTGTTATTCTATTGCAGTTGAGGGAAGACAAATCTTGCTCCATGGGTGGAACTGGATGAAATCTCTATATGGCTAACAAGGCATTGATTCTGGAAGAAATAAACTGAATTAGAAGGTATATGTTCCCACTAAAAGGATACTGGACTACAAGGGTTGGAAAGGCCATATGCCTGCAAAGACTGCATCCTCCCAAAGTTGGTGGGCTTTATCTTGCAGGTTTTGAATGCTGTTTAGGACTATTTCAGAGTGATTTACAAAGAGACAGCATTCCTCTTTAAGGAACAGACATGTTCCTCCTTGTGCTGCTGTTAGCATGTTAAGTGCCCTGTGATTTTGCAGCACCTCTGCGGCAAGAAAGTTCGTTTGCTGTCTTAGAGCTTCTAAAGAATGGCTTGTTACTTCTCTAGCAAAAGATTGTAAGACAGTGGGGTTTGGCATAAATTGCCAATCCCAGTTTTCCATGGTGGTGGTTATGCCTAAAACAGTTAAGAGGGGTATGAAAAGAGGTGTTGCCCTTTTATTATTGTATACAGAGAAACTACAGGAAATGAAAACAGACAAAGTATCTTAAGGGGTGTTTGGCATGCCCTCTCCCTAGCAATAGGTGTTTGGGCTAGAGTTAGAAGGAACAACTGGCTTTGACACAGACTTCACTTCAGACTGTCCAATGACTGGCACTCATACATTTCATCAGGTGCTTTGGGTGAGCTGGCACTTCCTTGGGCATCTGGTTTCACTCAAGATAAGTGTACCCAAGTGGCAATTCCTTTAACTTTAATAGCTGTGGGAGTTGTCAGAACCACAGAGTAAGGTTCCTTCCATTTTGGCTCTAATTGTGAGTGAGGTTTGTTCTCCTGTCAGATTTTGATCAGAACCTAGTTCCCATGTCCTGGGTGAGGACAGGTTATCAATAGACTATCTTGAAGGGGCTAAGCTGAAGTGGGTCTTAGCCACTTTGTTTGCTATTTAAATGCCCGCCACATCCAACACCTTAAGCTGGTAACCCTACCTTGCCCTATTGTCAAAAGAGCATTCCCAACATTGTAGTTTCAACCACGTACCCACCAATCCCCAGTGTTTACCTGTTCCCTCCCCCAACCTTCCCCTCAGTTCTATGGACAGTCCAACTCTTGTTCCACACCCTACCTCCCTGACATACCTGCACTGCCTCACCCAATAGTATCACTGCACCACCATCATGTCCCTCCACTGCATAACAACACACTTCCACCTTATCATAGATTTTGTCCATATGGGCATTGGCTCACAGGCTTCTTTTGCCTTCCTATTTCCTGAAAATCAATCTTCCAGACTCTAGCTCTGTGAATCTGCTCAATTTGCTTAATTCATATCAGTGAGGTAATGTAATATTTGCCCTTCAGTGCCTGGCTTGCTTCACTCAACATAAGGTCCTCAAGATTCATCCATGTTATCCCATGTATAATATTGTGTTTCTTCTTACAGCTGAATAATATTCCATTGTATGCATATACCACAATTTGTTGATCCATTCATCTGTTGAAGAGCATTTGGGTTGATTCCAACTGTTGGAAATAGTGAATAATGCAACTATGAACATTTGTGTGCTTATATCTATTCGTGTCCTTGCTTTAAATTCTTCTGGGCATATACCCAGCAGTGGAATTGCTGGATCATATGGCAGTTCTATAGTTAGTTTTCTGAAGAACTGCAATAATGTCCTCCACAATGGTTGCACCATTCTACATTCCCACCAGCAATGGATGAGTGTTCCCATTCCTCCACATTCCCTCCAACACTTGTAGTCCTCTGTTTTTTTAATAGCTGCCAGTCTAATGGGAGTAAGATGGTATCTCACCGTAGTTTTGATTTGCATTTCCCTGATAGCTAGTGATGTTGAGCATCTTTTCATTGCTTTTTGGCCATTTGTATTTCTTCTTTGGAGAAGTGTCTATTCAAATCACTTTCCCATTTTTTAAATGGGTTGTTTGTCTTTTTATTTTCAAGGTGTAGGATTTCTTTATATATGCAGGATAACTAGGCCCTTATCAGATATATGGTTACCAAATATTTTTTTCCCATTGAGTAGGCTGCTTTTTCACTTTCTTCACCAACTCCTTTGAAGTGCAAAAGTTTTTAGTTTTGAGGAGGTCCCATTTATCTATTTTTTCTTTTGCTGCTCATACTTTGAGTTTGAAGTTCATGAAACCATTTCCTATTACAAGATCCTGTAGATGCTTCCCTACATTATCTTTCAAGGTCTTCATGGTCTTGATCCTTATATTTAGATCTTTGATCCATCTTGAGTTATTTTTTGTATAAGGTGTGAGATGGTGCTCCTCTCTTTCTTTTGGATATGGGTATCCAGTTCTCCCAACATCATTTGTCGAAGAGGCCATTCTCACCCAGTTGAATGGGCTTGGTGGCCTTGTCAAATATCAGTTGACTGTATATACGAGGATCTATGTCAGAACTCTCAATTTGGTTCCATTGGTCCATATGTCTATCTTCATGCCCACCATTCAGTTTTGACTACTGTAGCTTTGTAGTATGTTTTAAAGTCAGGTAGTGTGATTCTTCTGATTTTGTTTTTGTTTGTTTGTTTGTTTGTTTGTTTTTTCAATATGTCTTTGGCTATTCAGGGCCTCTTGCCCTTCCAGATAAATTTCGTAATTAGTTTTTCCAATTCAGTAAAACATGCTGTAGTGATTTTTATTGGGATTGTGTTAAATCTGTAAATTAGTTTGGGTAGGATAGAAATCTTAATGATGTTTAGTCTTCTCACCCCATGAACAGGGATTATTCTTCCATTTATTTAAGTCTTCTTTGATTTCCTTTAACTGTGTTGTGTAGTTTTCAAAGAATAAGTTATTTACATCTTTAGTTAAATTTATTCTTAGGTATTTGATTCTTTTATTTGTTAATTCAAATTTGGATTTTTTTATTGATTTCCTCCTCAGAGTGTTTATTGTTGAGGTACAGAAATTCTACTGATTTTTTGCACTTGATCTTATACCCCGTGACCTTACTGAACTCATTTATAAATTCTAGAAGCTTTGTTGTACATTTTTCAGGGCTTTCTATATATAAGATCATATTGTCTGAAAATAGTGACATTTTCACTTCTTTCTTTCCAATTTGGATGTGTTTTATATCTTTTTCTTTTCTAAGTGCTCAAGCAAGTACTTCTAACACAATGTTAATAGGAGTGGTGAAAGTGGGCATCCTTGTCTTGTTCCTGATCTCAAAGGGAAAGCTTTATGATTTCTCCACTGAGTATAATGTTAGCTGTGGGTTTCTCATATATACCCTTTAATATGTTAAGGAAGTTTCCTTCTATTCCTATCTTTTGTAGTATTTTTATCAAGAAAGGGTGTTATATTTTGTTCAATGCATTTTCTGCATCTATAGAGATGATCATTTGTTTTTTTTTTCTTTCTATCTGTTTATGTGGTGTATTACATTGATTGATTTTTCTTATGTTGAACCATCCTTGCATACCAGAGATGAACCCCAATTAGTTATGGTGTGTAATTCATTTGATGTTTTTTTTTTTGTTTTGTTTTGTTTTTTTGATGTGTTTTTGAATGCAGTTAGCAAGTATTTTCTTGAGGATTTTAGTGTCTAGGTTCTTTAGAGAGATTGGTCTATAGTTTTCCTTTCTTGTGGCATATTTTTTTGGCTTTGGTATTAGGGTAATGTTGGCATCATAGAATGAGTTAGGCAATGTTCCCTCCACTTCTATTTTTTGGAAGAGTTTAAACAGGATTGATGTTAGTTCTTTTCAGAATGTTTGGTACAATTCACCTGTGAACCTTCTGGTCCTGAGCTCTTCTCAGTTGGGAGGTTTTTTGATGACTAATTCTATCTCATTACATGATTAGACAGATTAGCTCATCAATTTCTTCTTTCTTTAATGTAGACTGCTTGTATGTTTCTAGGAATTTGTCCTTTTTCTCTAAATTGTCCATCTTGTTGGTATATAATTTTTCAAAATGTCCTCTTATGATACTCTTTATTTCTGTGGGTTCAGTAGTGATATCTCCTTCCTTGTTTCTTATTTCACGTTTTTGCATCTTCTCTCTTTTTTTCTCTGTTAGTCTAGCTAAGGGTTTGTCAATTTTATTGATTTTTTAATTGATTTTATTGATGTTCTCAATATCAATATTTTTTCTAGTGCTTTCTTATTTTCAATTTCACTTAGTTCTGCTCTAATATTTGTTATTTCCTTCTTTTACTTCCTTTGGAGTTAGTTTGTTGTTCTTTTTCTAATTCCTCCATTTTTGCATTTAGGTCCTTGATTTTAGCTCTCTCTTCTTTTTTAATATAGGCATTTATGGTTATGAATTTACCTCTCATTACAGCTTTTGCTGCATCCTGTATGTTTTGATACATTGTGTGGCCATTTTCATTCATTTCAAGGTAGTTACTGATTTCTTTTGCAATTTCCTCCTTGACCCAATGTTTTTCCAAGAGTGTTTTGTTCAACTTCCATATCTTTGTACCTAATCTGGTTCTCTGTCCATTACTGACTTCCAGTTTCATTTCACTGTGGTCAGAGAAATTACTTTGTATAATTCCAATCTTTCTGAATTCATTGAGAGTTGTTCTTTGGCTTAGCATGTGGTCTATCCTGGAGAATGATGTGCACTCAAGAAGAATGTAGATCTTGCTGTATTTGGGTGTAATGTTGTGTATATGTCTATTAGGTCCAGGTACTGTAATGTATTATTCAAAGTCTTTATTTTTTTATTGATTCTCTGTCAAGATGTTCTGTCTAAAGATGATAATGGTGTATTAAAGTCCTGCACTATAATTGTATTGGCATCTCTTTTTGCACATAGTTTTTCCAGTGTTTGCCTCATGTATTTTGAGGCATCGTGTTTAGGTGCATAAATGTTTATGATTTTTCTTTCTTCTTGATAGATTACCCCTTTTACTTATATATACTGTCCTTTTTTGTCTCTTACAATAATTTTGCATTCAAAATCTATTATGTCCAATATCAATATAGCTACTCCCACCCTTTTTTGGTTATTGTTTGCTTGTAGAATTGTTTTCCAGCCTTTCACTTTCAGCCCCTTGTGTCCCTGGGTTTAAAGTAGGTTTCTTGTAGACAACGTATTGATGGGTTATATTTCTTTATCCATTCGGCCAATCTGTGTCTCTTGACTGGTGAGTTTAATCCATTAAACATTTAATGTTATTACAGTCATGGAATTACTTACGTTAGTCATATTTTCTTTAGGTTTATGTATGCCATATGTTATTTTTATTTCTCTTCTTATCTTTTCAGCTGTTCTTACACTCTCCTCCAACACTCTCTCTCTCTGCAGTTCAACCTGCAGAACTCCCTTTAGTATTTCTTGAAGTGCAGGTTTCTTATTGACATACTCTCTTAATTTCTGTTTATCTGTGAATATTTTGAACTCTCCTTCATTTTTGAATGCCAGTTCTGATGGATAGAGAATTCTTGGCTGGAATTTTTTCCTTTTAACACCTTGACTATGTCATACCACTGCCTTCTTGCCTCCCTGGTTTCTGATGAGAGATCAGCACTTAATCTTGTCAAGATTCCCTTGTATGTGATGGATGTCTTTTCTCTTGCTGCTTTCAGTATTCTCTCTTTGTCTTGAGCATTTGAAAATTTGACAAGTATATGTCTTGGAGTAGGCCTGTTAATATTTATTCTGTTTAGGGTGCACTGTGCTTCCCAGACATGTACACCCATGTCCTTCAATAGTATTGGGAAATTGTCAGCCATTATTCTCTCTAACATACCTTCTGTCCCCTTTCCCTTCTATTCTCCCTCTGGGATGCCTATAATGCATATGTTTATGCATTTCGTGCTATCATTCAAATCCCTTAGTCCCTGCCAGATTTTTTCTATCTTTTTATCTATCTGTTCTACTATGTGTTTGATTTCAGCTGTACTGTCTTTGACATTGGATTCTTTCATCTGCATGTACAAGTCTGCTGTTATGTGCTTCCAGTGTATTTTAATTTCTTGTATTGTGCCATTCATCACCATTATATCTCTTATCTTTTTACATACGTTTACAATTTCTTCAGTGTGTTCTCCCTGTGTTTTCTTAATATCCTTAATATTTTCTTTCACTTCATTAAGTTGATTCACTATATTTGTTTGGATATCTCTGATTAGTTGTTCCATGTTTTGTGTCTTCACCTGTTTTTTGGTTGGTTCATTGTACTGGGCCATGTCTTCCTGTTTCTTAGTATGGGTTGTAATTTTTTGTTGGTGTCTAGGCATCAGTTTATCTTGATGGGTTTGTTCAGTTGTTTAGCTTCTGCTTGTAATCTGTTTTTTATTTTGTTGTTGTTTTTGTGTGTGTGGTAAATTTTCACTTTGACACTTCATTCCTCTTATTCTTTTCCTTGCTGTTGTCTATGTTCCCTTGGGAAAAAAATTAGGACCAGAATAAAAGAAAGAGTTAAGAAGAGAAAAGTATAATAGTGTTAATAATAGTAAAAGTTAGAAAAGGAACCATATAAGACCTAGGAAAATGAATAATTAATTTGAGTAAGAAATGCAGAGGAATAAGAATTAAAAAGTGGAGTATCAACAATGAGATGAGAAACTGAATAGAGAAAAATAGATATAGGATGAATTAAAAGGACAGAATGATTAGAAGAGAGGGAAAGAGAAAAGACAAATAGAAAAAAAAGTAAAAAAAGAAAGAAAACAGAGAATAAAGGAGAGAGAAATAAAGACAAGGAAAATTGAAGACCAAACAAAAAGAGGTGGAATGTAAGAACAACAACAGAAAGATAGAAACAAAGCAGAAGATAGAAAGATGAAGGAAGGGAAAGAAATAGCATAAGTAGACAAAATTGGTAAACATATAAAAGGGAAATACATGAAGGGGAAACACAATAAAGAAGAAACAAGACAGCAGCACCTGATTAAAAAGTGTGTGTGTGGGGGGGGAGGAAAACCAAACAAGCAAACAAACAAGCAAAGAAACAAAAACCATGGAAAAACAGCCTTCTTTCTTAGGCCCCTAAGAAGCTTCTCAGGCCGCTGGTGTTCATCAATCAAATTACCCTGAAGCCTGCCCTCTGCAGGTTTTGAACCAGGTTTTAGCACGTAAACTAAGTTAAATTTTTAAAAGGAACCTTTTTAAAGAAAAGTAAGAGATCCAAGAAAAGTGAATATGCAAAGAATGTCTATATGTTCTCTGTCCTAAAGTGTCAGCTGGATGTCTGATAACCTGGTGGATCACTTCTCTAAGAAGAGCTGGTAATTGAACCAGGGTCCTTGTATATTCAAGATGGGAACTCCTCCACTGAGCTAAACTTTTTCCTTGGGTCGGTTAGCCTTTGAAAAATCTATCCACCCACTTTCCCTGGGGCAGGTTAGACTCTTAGCAGTTGGCCAGTGTCTTGCTGATTAGGTACCTGTCTGTCCCCACCCCCTTTCTATTCTAATTGCTTTCTCTCCCAGGGAAGCTGGGCGCGACAGCCTGTGTGAGCAGATCCCTTCTCCCTTCTCTTGGTCGGGTCCAGGTCTCTTCAGAGTTTCAAAGGGGACCTTGGTGACTGAACTCTCTGTAAAGAAATGACTCTCAACCCTCTTCCAGACCACTCCTCTTCCCAGGTGACCCTAAATAAGCCTTTGAAAGCTTATTGAGGCTTTCTACCACCTGCCTCCCTTACGGTACTTGGAATTTTGATAGTTTTCAGTGTCAGACTAGTCAATTACCTGTCTCCACCCTCTCCCCACCCAAGTTCCCCTCTCCCGGGGGTGGCTGGATGCATCAGGCTGCCTGAGCAGATTCCCCTCTCCCCTCTTCCTGGGGCCACCTCAGTGTCAGCTGGTATGCTCCCTGAAGTTCAAAGGGGGCCCAGGTAACCAAACCCACAGTTAGGAAACCCCTCTCCACCCCTTCACCAGAACCCTTTTCCTACCAGAGAATACTCCCTCCCACTTGGTGGCTGGTGGGAATAAGGGAGTTCATAGAGGATTTTTGCCTTGAGGGTGGGGTTTAGCCACCTGCTGTTTCCAGCCACAAGGGCAAGAACCTCATGGTTTTACCTTGGGCTCTTTATCTCTTTATCCAATTCCCTCCAGATCAATGCCCTGAAGCCTCCTGCTCTGTGGGTTCCCAAAACAGCTCACTTGGGTAGGATTTTGCACCTTCTCAGCCATTTTTTTGCAAGAAAGCTGGGGCATGGACACCTAAGTGGATGCCATCTTGCTAGAGCTCCCTCATTAACTTCTTAGAAAATGAAGTTTACCAGGACTTTTAACATGTTCAATATCCCTCTGCATATGATCTAGAATAGAAAAGTTATCATTATAATCATGAGGCATATATCTAGAATAGGAGAGATAAAGATACACTACTTAATACTAACTAATACACTAATCAATGAATAAGTTTATCTTTGAGCTGCAATTAATAGATCTAAGCTACAGGTTTTCAATACCATACATGTTATCTCTCCATGGGAGCAGACCATTATGCCAATTGTGTTTAAGTTCTGTTTACATCACTCTGGTAATCATTTGCTCCACTTACTATGCCTTTCCACAGTCAGCAAGCTGCAGCACCGTTGACCCTAGAGAGAAGCTAGGAAGGTAGGCTCCAGTATTCCACCAGCCTGGTGCACAGCGCCCTTCAGCACTATGAAACAGAGCCAGACTGGAGGCAATGTCCACTGTACATCTAGCCATACTGAGCCATCACCAGGTTCTGCAGAAGTATGAAACTGCAAAATAGTCTCCATCCACTTCAAGGACACAACCAGAGATGTAGTAGATACCTCTATTGTACTAAATGAAGAGACACCACTCACTTGCTTGCTGGAAGGTAAGACCTTTATTCAGGGAGAGCTGTGCAGTTTTATAGGCAGTGTTGGGCGGGGTGAGCGTGTTGTCTTCTGATAGGGCGAAGCTGTTGCTGGGCGT
>JAKSZT010054221.1:577706-729595 GCA_026826555.1 Tolypeutes matacus
GGGGTGAGCGTGTTGTCTTCTGATAGGGCGAAGCTGTTGCTGGGCGTGGAGGGAAGATTTGGGAGGGAGGGGGGAGGCTAGAGGAGAAGGCCAACATGTCCAAATAAGGTTATGGCTGTTGAGGGAATGCTGTGATAGGCTGAGAGAAATGGGGAAGTTGGGTCCGGGAAGAAGGTGGGGCGTAGTGCCCCGCAAACGCCTGAGGCAAGGTTTGGCTTGAGTAAACATTACCTCAAGTGACCAACCTAGCCCATAACTCAAATGGAGAGGCAAAATGCAGTGTATTGAAGTCCTGGTTTGAATGCACAAGAGTTTTTGACAATACTGAATTCTATCTCTTTTAATCACTATACACTTCCTAAACTCTTCCAAAGCAATGTGTAACATATCAAATGAACTTAATTATTTTAGTACTTTGCTTTTTACTTTTACATTTTTACCATGGTGACATTAATTAACAGGTATTTTACTATAGTAATACAGGAACAACTACTTTCTTAATTATTTTATGAAAACTGAAGATTCTTTATGGAATCAAGATTATCTTTCCTTACCACCACTTGAATATGCAGATTGAGGTGGTCTCTGGCAGGTTTCCCTGCTATGAAGTTACTTTTTGCCATTAATATCAATTTAGGTTTCTAATTTGCACTGTGACCATGCAGTTTTGCACAAGAATTTCATTCTTTAATTATTTGCTTATAATAAAAAAGTCCTCAATGTTTTAAAATACAATTTGCGACATTTTTCTTTACCTTAGAGCTTTGCTTATTTTCCATTTTGACTTTGGCAGACCTTAGGTGAAAAATACTAATTCCAGTATACACTCACTGAAGTCATTGAAGCCTCAGGGAAATAGATTTCTCTCATGAGTGGCTGCTTTTAGGAACCACAACAGTCTAGGTAGGAGGCCTCACCTCTCAGTCCTCAACCACTGGACTGGAAGAGTGGGTTTCTAATCCCAAGTGTTGAGAATTCCATGAGGCAGTAAACACCTGGAGCCATGAGAGAAAGCAGGGTCACTAATACCAAGGGAAGTACAGGAGAGAGGGGTGTCTCAAGTATGCTTTCCCCTGAGCTATGGGGGGACAGAAGTTGTTATGAAATAACCATGAGCAAAGGCAAGAGGTGAGGCTAGACCTGAAGTAACCATAAACAAAGGCAAACTCAGTTTATAATTATCACAATAACTAGCATAAACAGGGGTGTGGTTAGACCTGAAGTAACCATAATCAAAGGTAAATTAGTGAAGATTACCATTACAATAGCTGAAGTCTAGGCTAAATCCACTCAGTTTTAGAAATTTCAGATATTATCCTTCTGCTGTTTTATAATATAAAGGCATCTATATTATGATCTTAACTCTTAGTTACAGTTTCTAGTAAGTTTTTACTTTAATGCAAATTGGGTACTTCTATTAACTAAGTCACAAGAATTTTATTGGTAATAATTTTGCTAAGTTTTCTGCTTTTCTAGTAGTTGTAACAATTTCACTTGCAATTTATACATCAAATCCAATTGCAAGACAGTATTAACGTTTAAAGACTCATTTTTAAGTTATCTTCCACCGTTATCCAGTTTGTAACAGGCAAACCCTAAATTTGATTTCCTAGGCAAAGTAGACAGACAAAGTTAAACATAGATTTAAAAGTTAAACATAAAGTTAAGCACAGATTAAAACAGAAGAATTCAATGCCCTTAGCGTTTTCTAGGAACTTTTTAATCTGAAATGAAGGCATATGAGGAGGTCCCTTATTTTCTTGGGGAGATTTAGTAAACAGCCTAGATCTTGATCCCTATTTACTCCCCTTATTAAGCACAACCAAGTTTAAAACTGAGAAGGCTGTTTCTGAAAGGAAGTTAAGGGAAGTTTGAAGTGCATTTTCTCATCTCTTTAAGGAGACATGACCACGTGGCTTCTGGCCCTCAGATCTATCTCTTCTTGTTGCGGCCAGCCAGAAATAACCCAAACGGCACTCTTGGGAGCACAGATGAACAAAGTTTTATTACGCGCGGGCCCAGAGGAGAGTTCACTCTCCAAATTCTGAGCCCTGTTTTCTGATTTTCATAAGTTTATATAGGTACACTAAGCGGGCAAATTCCTGAGCAAGCGGGCAGGCAGGGTTACAAAGGCAGAGAAGCAAGGTCAGCTTATCTTTCTAAAAGCAGAGGCCATTAGGGAGGAAAAGAGTCATTATCTGTATAGAGTTGTAAATTTCAATTCAAAGGGGCAGCCTGGGGTGCTGATCTTCCTGAAGTGGATTCCATGGAGAAGAGGGGAGGAAGGAGGGGAGAGAGGGACCAGGGACTATGAGTTTATTTTTTAAAGCTGTGGGTTTCTTCTGAGGGCAGGGTTGGGATACCGGCACTTCCCTCATCATTCACCCCTTTTGATGCCTTTATAATTCTTTACGGGGCATCACTTGTTATCATGGGGATTCTTCTATAGTCCCCAAGGGCTGATATTTAACACGAGGCATCACTTGGTGTTTTAAGGCATTTAAGCGGGAAGTGATGTATTGTGTTAGGTACTGTAGAATGCATGGCCGAAAAGTTAAGAGGAAAAAGACTGAGGCTATTACTGGCATAAATGCCAAAATCCAGGAAAGGAGATACCAGAAGTAATTTCCATTGGCAGATGCCTGGTATACACAGTTTAAATGGTATTTGGCTTGCTTCTTTAACAGGGCCACTTTGTACCTAACTATTCCTGAGGAGTTTGCATAGAAACAGCTTTCTTCCCCCAGGGTCTGACAGATCCCCCTGAACTTGCAGTGAGTAAGTCTAATCCTCACCTGTTTTGCAAAACCACTTCCGTCAACGAGTCTATCTGGTCTTGCAACCCATTGAGAGCCCCCGATATTTCTTCAAGGTCAGTGTTTGTAAGCCCTCCTGACCAACTGCGAGAGAAGCCCCCGCTACTGCTGCACTCCCGACTACTCCTAGTCCTAAGAGCATCAGAATTGCCTGTATTGCTCGTTTGGCTCGGGAGAGCTCTCCAGGCAGTTCATTTCCATATACCGAAAACAATGGTACTGGCCAAGCCAGGTAGCAGATGCCCTGGTCATCCTGGGGTAGGCACTGGTAGGCGTTGGTGCCACAGACCCAGATGGTGGAGTTTGCGGCGCGTCGGTCAGGCTCACTGAGTGGGCAGGTGGTGTCACAGTTGGTCCTTCCAAGAGGGAGGATGGTGGAAGGAGACCTGGTAGTTATGTTTTCACAGTTAGCCAGTTCTCCTGGGGGTTCGGTTATGCGGACTGGGAGGGGCCTGGTTCCCGCCGCAGAGCTGTCATGGGTTAGGGGGGTTATGGTCCATGGGACAGGTACAGGGAAGATGGTTAGACTGGAGGAAGTGCACAGCCAGCAGGAGGCAGCTATGTCGGGTCGAGATTCATTTAGGAGTTGGTGGAAATTTCAAACCTGGTTCAAAAGAATGTTGCGGGGGGCTGTTTTAACTTTGGCTATTAACATCTGGGTGGCTTTACTGATATTTTTCATTACGGTTTCTCTGGGGGGTGGGTTACCGGGATCAGTTGGACCAATATGAGGTCTCCTGGGTCTGGCCCCGATGGGTTGTATATTCCCATTCCTAGTTTCAGTCCTGCTTGGGCCTTTAAAAAGGTATTTTCTGATCCAGTAGTTCTGTTTAATAAGGTGAGTTTTACGGGGTCACAGGTTTCTATGTCACCCTGCCGGGCTGGGGATTTTTGTAGGAGATGATACAGAGAAGTTGGTGGGACCCCCTTACAGGGAGCGGTGGCACCTACTAGCAAGCTCCAAGAGCAGCAGAATCCTCCACCTTTTTGGGAGTCTCAGCAGAGGTATTTGTCATAACTCCCATAGCTGCGACCCCTACATCCTCTCCTGGGGACAGGTAGGGGGCGTGGGCGCATGGGGCAACTAGCAAGGTGTAAGGAGCGTGATCTTGGATTGCCCTGCAAGCATCAAATATTACAGAGGCTGAAGTTGCCCCTGCCGAGAACGGGACTGAAGCGTTCAACATGGATTGTTTGCCCCAGCTTTGACTAACTTGCAGCTGCCATAGATTTTGGGGCGGGTATTGGCTCCTAGGGAGGGGCAAGGAAGGAAAGGACAAGCCAGTCAAGGCACAGAAGCAGCCTATTATACACCAGTAAGCAATGCAATTAGGACTCTATTCACAACAGTCCAGTCTGCAGGGACCACAGCAGCAAGTCCAACCCTGAATACCAAGGCAAGCAGGCCGTATAGGCACAGGATCCACCAGGAGCAGGAGTCCGTTTGCTTGAGAATCCCGGGTGACTCACACTCTCCAGGGGTGGCTGGGTACAGGTTGGGCTGTCCAGCTGTCCTGCTCTTTATCGAGATGTGCCTTCTTGACCCTGGAATGATGGATCCAAGGGGGTGATGCCTGCAACTTTAAGAGCAGTAGGAGTTACAAGGATCATAGTGAGTGGCCCTGTCCAGGAAGGCTGAAGGGGTTTCTTTTTTCCAGTCTTTGTCCCAGACTAGGTCCCCCGGCTGGTGGGGGTGCACCGGGTGTCCCAGGGGGATGAGATTCTGGGACAAGACAGTTTTATGTATTTCAGCTAGAGTTTTCCCCAGCTGCTGGAGAATGGAATCTTGGCTAGCCTCCCCAGAAGTTTGAGATTTCCTTTGAAGGCCTGGATAATTGGGGGTGGCCGCCTAAATAGAATTTCAAAGGGTGAATAGCCTGTGGGTCCTGGGGTGCCCCTAACTTGGAGAAGGGTAAGGGAAGTAAGTCTACCCAGGAGAGACCAGTTTCCTGGCAGAATTTGGCTAGGATGGCTTTGAGGGTTCGATTCATGCGTTCAGCTTTCCCTGAGCTCTGGGGCCTGTAAGTGGTATGGAGTTTCCACTAGATTCCTAACATTTTTGCTAGCTCTTGGATTACAGCAGCCACGAAGGCCAGGCCATTGTCACTTCCAATAGACAGTGGCAGCCCATATCGTGGAATGATTTCTCTAAGCAAAGCCTTAGTTACTTCTCTTGCCTTCTCGGTGCGAGTGGGGAAAGCTTCGACCCAACCTGCAAAGGTGCATGTCATCACCAACAGATATTTGTACCCCCGACTTGGTTTCACTTCCGTGAAGTCTACTGTGATATCTTCAAAGGGGGCCGTTCCCATGTACTGGACACTTGCTGGAGTATGGGGGCCCTGCAAGGGGATGTTTTTGGCACAAACTTGGCACTGGCTGCTGATGGTGGCACAGAGAGAAGTTAGCTGGGCTATGTAGTAGTACCTCCCAAGCAAGACTTCTAGTGCTGTTTTCCCTAGGTGGGTGAGTTGGTGGTATCACTGCATGAGGGCATGAGCGGCTCCTTTTGGTACAAAAATCTGGTTATCTGGGAGCATCCAAGTTTCTTCGGGTGTTCGGCTTCTCCTTTCTCTTTCAGCCCACTCCTGTTCTTCCCGGGTATAGCTTAGTTGATCAGTCTCTTGTCCTAAGAGGGTCAGTTGCAGTGTTAATTCCGGGACTTGTATTCCGTGGGTTCCTTCAGCCGCTTGCCGAGCTGCCTTGTCAGCCAACCTGTTTCATTGAGCAACCATATCCATTCCTTTCTGTGTCCCCGGGAGTGGATGATGGCGACTTTGTTTGGTTTCCAGATTGCTTCTAGGATATGAACGGTAGCAAATGCGTACTTAGAGTCAGTGTAACTGTTTACCGCTTGCCCGGCGGCTAGCTGCAGGGCTCGGACCAAGCCCAGAGCTCTGCCCATTGTGGAGACCATCCCCGCGGTAGAGACGCTGCTTCCACCACCCGTTCGGTAGTGGTGACTGCATACCCAGCAAGCTTTTCCCCGTTTTTAACAAGACTGCTCCCAGCTGTAAATAGTGTCTGATCTGGGGAAGGGAGCTGTTTGTCCTGGAGGTCGGGGCGACTGGTGTAAACTTCCTCAGTCACTTATACACAGTCATGTTCTGGAGCCCCTTCCTCCTCTGGCAAAAAGGTGGCAGGGTTTAGACTGCGCACCATTTCTATTGTCACTCTGAGGTTTTCACAGAGCAAACCTTGATAATGTGCGAGCCGGGGATTCAATATCCACCGATGCCCATTTGAGTTCATTAGGACAGTGACTGTGTGTGGCACCATAACGTGAATTGCCTGTCTGAGAGTTAATTTGTCAGCTTCTTTGACAAGGGTCACGGTTGCTGCCAAAGCTTTTAGACAGGGCAGCCACCCTGCAGCCACAGAGTCCACCTGCTTGGAGAGGTAAGCAACAGGTCTTTGCCAGGGGCCAACTGTTTGTGTGAGAACCCCCAGTGCTACTCTGTTCTTTTCATGCATGAACAGGTTAAAGTTTCCAGTTACATCTGGGAGCTCCAAGGCAGGGGCTCTGCCGAGTTGTCTTTTACTGTTTTGAAAGGCCCCCTTTTGAGCTTCTCCCCAGGCAAGAGGCTCTTTTTCTGACCCGCCAGAACTTCGTAAAGGAGCTTGGCTATGGCTTGGCCATGGCTTGGCCATGGCTACAAACCCGGGGATCCAGATGCGGCAGAACCCTGCAGGCCCAAGGAACTCGCGAAGCTTTTTTTTGGTGGTGGGGGTAGGGATGGTGCAGATCACTTTCTTTCATTCAGATGCTGAACCCCAGGTATTTGACTTGTTTACAGATCTGGGCCTTTCTCCAAGACACTTTGTACCCAGTCTGTGTTAGAAATTGTAGGAGATTCTGGGTCCCTCTCCAGCAGTCCTCTCCATTTCATTGGCAAGTAGGAGGTCATCTACATATTGTAAGAGAGCACACCTGCAGTCTTCCTTGGGGTAGGTGGCCAAATCTGCTGCCAAAGCTTCCCCAAAATGGGTAAGGGAATTTTTGAAGCCCTGCGGGAGCCGGGTCCAGGTTAGCTGAGTTTTCTGCCGGGTTTTGCGATCTTCCCATTCAAAGGCAAACAGAGGCTGACTCGCAGGAGCCAGCTGCAAGCAGAAGAAGGCATCTTTCAGGTCCAGGCAAGTGAACCAGGCAGCTTCAGGCAGCAGCTGTCCTAACAAGGTGTACAGATTGGGAACAACCTGATGTAAGGTAACAGTGGCGTTATTAATGGCTCATAAATCCCGCACTGGTCGATATCCGGTCCCATCTGGCTTTTTTACTGGCAATAATGGGGTGTTCCAGGTGACTGGCATTCGATTAGGATCCCCTCTCTCTTTAGGTGGTCTGTATGTTCGGCTCTGCCCAATTACGCTTCGCGGGGGATCGGATACTGCCTCTGCAGGATCAGGATCGCTTCAGGCTTCAGGTCGATGATGATGGATGCGTGGTTCCGTGCCATTTCCCAGTGGGGTTTTTTCCTGCCCAAACCTGGGGGAAATTTTCCAGCAGGTTTTCCGGATTCTGACCTGAACTTTCTTCCACATGAAGTCTCCATTCTTCGCTTCGGGGCACGGTGATGAGGAGAGTGAGGCCAGTCATGAGGTTTAAGCTTGCTGGCCCTTAAGGTTTGAAGGTAATCTGGGCTCCCATTTTGGTCAAGAGGTCCCTACCAAGCAGGGGAACTGGACATTCAGGCAGGTACATAAATTCATGAGTTACTTCGTGGCCACCGAGCTGGCAAGTTCTTGACTGGCAAAAAGGCCGTTGGCTTGACTGGTCCCCAGTCGCTCCTATGATATTAGTGGTTTTTCTCCTAAAGGGGGCGATGGGGGTTGTGACCACAGAATGTTCAGCACCAGTGTCCACCATGAAAGTCATTGACTGGCCCCCAACTTGTAGTTTGACCATGGGCTCGTGGGGACCAAGCTCCAGTGAGCCCGGTCACCCCTATTCAGGGTTGAGTCCTGCCAGCCCAAGCAGATGGTCTTGGGGCTCAGGTCGGTATTTCCCTCTAGGGATGTTCCCTCTATGTGCCTGAATCTTTTGGGGGCACTTATTTTTCCATTGTCCACTCTCTTTGCAGTAAGCACAGTGGTCTCTGGCCAGCGGCACCCTTCTGGCACTTGTCCCCCCTTTTCGATGTGGTCCTTCTCGTTTGGTGGGGTCAGGATTTCCTAAAGCTGCTGCTAGTAAGGAGGCTTGATGTTTTATTCACTTCTTAGCTTCTCGATCAGCGGCCTTGTCTCGATTGACGAATACTTTGTTGGCAACTTCCAGTAGTTGAGAGATGTTCATCCCCGCGAACCCTTCTAATTTTTGGAGCTTTCTTTTAATGTCTGTTGCTGCCAGTGCAACAAAGGTGGCATTCACCATCCTCTGGTTTTCTGGAGCTTCTGGGTCAAAAGGGTTGTAGATTCTGAAGGCCTTGCAAAGCCATTCATAGAAATCTCCCAGAGACTCGTCAGGCTTTTGAGTAACTAAAGTCATCTTTGTCATGTTTGTGGGTCGTTTTGCCCCTCTTGGACCCCTCAGAGGAGTGCTTCATAAATTTATACAGCTCAATGGACTCATCCAAGTCACCTGGTGAGGAGACAACGATGGGCAATGGCCATCCCAGGGAATGGAGAGGGCCTGCATCTGCAGGCAGGATCATCCCACCCACCATATCCATGGGATATAAGCCCTCTCTCACTTGGAGTTGGAGTGGACATCACCATCTCAGTCCCCTCTGGATTGGGGGAAGAACTATGGACTAGAGTGGACTTGATGGTATTCTCTTGTTCACATATGGTGATTCTAGTAATGTAAGAAATTATAACAATGAGGTGGAGCCAGTGGCCACTTGACACTTTTGGGGCAGGGAGGGGATGAGCAGTTGAAATACAGGGGCTTCTTTGGGAGTTGGAGGTTATCCTGAGTACCATTGTGGCAATGGATGTAGGCCATTTTAAATCAGCACACACCACTCAGAACTGTGTGGGAGAGAGTGTGGTCTACGATGTGAACTGTGGTCTATGGTTGGTGGCAAGGCCCCCGGATGTGTAAGTCCATTGAGGGTGGTGGGCCACACTTGTGGGAGATGTTTGTGTGGGATGTGGTGGGAGGTATGGGAGGTGGGCAGCATGGGAATCCCAGTGGGTTCTGTGTAATATTTTAGGTAATCTAAGTACCTCTTAAAATATATTTATATATATATATAAATAACATTTTTGTAAGCAAATGCACATATATGCATATATATTTATATATCATTTTACAAATATTGGTATGTATTGTGAAAATTTTTATTTTTACCCACAATAAAAAATAAATTAATTAAAAAAAAAAAAGTTTATATAGGTACACTAAGCAGGCAAATTCCTGAGCAAGCGGGCAGGCAGGGTTACAAAGGCACAGAAGCAAGGTTAGCTTATCTTTCTAAAAGCCATTAAGGGGAAGCGGCTGTGGCTCAATCAGTAGGGCTCCCGTTTACCATATGGGAGGCCCCAGGAATGGGTTTGGTTCCCGGGGCCTCCTGGTGAAGGCAAGCCGGCCGCACAGCGGTTAGCTGACCCAGCGAGCACAAGCAGCAAGGGGGGAATAAATGAATAAATAAATAAAATCTTTAAAAAATAAATAATTAAATAAAATAAAATAAAAGCCATTAAGGAGGAAAAGAGTCATTATCTGTATAGAGTTGTACATTTCAATTCAAAGGGGCAGCCTGGGGTGCTGATCTTCCTGAAGTGGATTCCATGGAGAAGAGGGGAGGAAGGAGGGGAGAGAGGGACCAGGGACCGAGGGGAGTTTATTTTTTAAAGCTGTGGGTTTCTGCTGAGGGTGGGGTTGTCATCTCGGAGCTTCCCTCATCATTCTCTCTTTCACAGGTTTAACTGAAATTCAGGGTCCCATTCAGAGGTTGCTCTTGGCTACACCATGGCCATGTAGGCCAGTAGTAGGTAGGTTTTTCCAATCTCTGAGAAGACACCCCTATGGGGAGTCTGCTGGTAGGTTAGAGACCATGCCCATTATTCTAGGAAGAATGAAGAAGCAATTTTTTTAGTTGACTGAGCTGGCAACCCAGAGTCCAAGTCTGACTAAAACTTTCACCACTCCAAATCGACACCCCCAAAATAGACCCCAACCACTTGGGGGTCATGTAAGTTTTGGAAGATGTTTGGAGCTGCTGCTCTGGTCTCAGCATCCTGAGAATTTAATCCAGAGCCCTGCCAATGGGCATCCCTGTGACAGACCTTCATCTTGGAAGATGCCCGAATCCCGAATTCAGACCAAAGCCCGCAAGCCAAATTTGTGGGAGAAGTTGGAATCAGTACCTCCTAACTGAAGCCCCCAGAATATGAAATTCTTAGGTCTTGGGTGATGCCTGAACCCAGAGTTCAGACCAAAACACCCAAGCTGGATTTGTGGGAGACATTGGGAGCAGCTACCCTCCAACTGAAGCACCCAGAACAGGAGATTCTTTCTAGCAAAAGGGGCTTGAAATCTCCTCTTTTTACTACCTATTCTTACAGAAGTCTTAAGAGGCAGTCTCGGGAAGCGGCTGTGGCTCAATCAGTAGGGCTCCCGCTTACCATATGGGAGGCCCCGGGTTCGGTTCCCGGGGTCTCCTGGTGAAGGCAAGCCCGCCCGCACGGCGTGGTTAGCTGACCCGGCGAGCACAGGCAGCAAGGGGGGGATAAATGAATAAATAAATAAAAAATCTTAAAAAAAAAAAAAAAAAAAAAGAAGCAGTCTCATTTTATGGATCTACTGCCTGGGAGTTTCCCAGTTCAAAGGCCCATTAAGAGATTAGAGATCAATTGTTCCAGCTAACAGGCCTCCAGGGCCCTGAAGCAATAGCTTTCTTGAGCCATGGGTGGAACCAAAAATTCACTAGCATATGCATTTTCAGTTTTTAAGACATTCTGAAGCATTTTACTAACCCAAAATGAGAAATTCAATAGTAGGAAGTACGGAGATTAAACGTGGAGTCAAGGTGAAATATGGACATAGCCCCTGGTTCTAGAGCTCCTGGAAAAGGGAATGTGGGCCACCCCAAGGCATCCACCCTGGCCCAGCCCATGCCCTTCCACCCCATCTCAGACTGGGTAGCCCGATGTAGTCGGTGGGCTGGTGAGACTGGTTGGCTTGTGTGGGGAGATGCAAGCCCCAGCCTTCTGCCATAGCTCCTACTGCTCAGGCATAAGGACAGGAGAAGCACCAGGAGCAAGGCTTACTGCTGCTAACAAGGCTGGGGCTTTAGAGTGGAGATGCCCCATCCAGCCCCATCCAGCCCCATCCAGGCTGTAAGAGGTGGCTCTGCTGTGGCCAGAGTTTTGCCCACAAACCCTGTCTAAACAGGGGACTACTTTGAGCCCTTGCCCTGTGCCCCCACCCTCCCAGCTGGGGTCAGAACAAGAGGTCCTGTGCCCTAGCCCCCTCCCTTGGCCTGGGATTATATCATGTGGGGGCCCATAGGGGAACCCATCTGTATTAGTCAGGGTTCTCTAGGGAACAGAATCAACAGGAGATATCTGTAAATAGTATAAGATTTCATAACAGCCTCTCACATGACCATGGGGATGCACAAGTCCAGGTTCCGCAGGCAGGCTGCAAACCAAGGACTCCAATAAAAGTCCTATCTAGGTCTTTGATGAGTTTTGGGGAGATGTTGGCTGTCCAAAATCAAGCTGGAAAATTCTCTCTAAATGCTGAAATCTCTTCCCCTTTTAAGGCATTCAACTGAATGGATACAATGTCAATTATTGCTGATGGCAATCTCTTTGGTTGATCGTAGATGTAGCCAGCCATCTATGCTGTAAACTCACTGATGTCTAAAGCCCATAAATGTCCTTATATTACAATTATCCCAGTGCTTGCGTGATCAAACAACTGGGCACAATTACCTCGCTGAGTTAACACATTAGCTTAAATCATCACAGTCCACCCCTTGTCAATTGTATGGGCAACCATACACTTACCTTAAGCCATACTTAGCTTCTAGGTAAAAACAATAATTGAACAAAAAAATAAAAACAAAACAAATAAGAAAAAAAAAACAATAATTGACATGTATATATATATTTCCACCTAACAATGTTCAACTCTCCTGTATACAACTGTAAATGAATTAATTCCCTACAGAATAGGGTGCAAGTCCTTGGGTAATATTTACTCTTAAAATTGACATCCTTAAATATTATGACATGAAATGAATACAACCTGTTATATGATAAGGGAAAAGGTTGGGGAAGAAAACAAAGAAATTTGTTTTATGTACATATACAATCATACTCATAATGAAACAAGGAAGAAAGATCATGACTATTACAGTCCTCATTTCTGTAATTGGTCATGTGGCTGAAGTTCATATTTATCACTACCTTCTTCCACCACTGATTCCACATTCCTATTACCCTCAGCAAGCACTTCAGCTGCCTGTGGCTCTTTAGCTATTGGGGTGACCCAAACTTTCATTCCTGAAGATTCTGGGTCATTGTTAGTCCTGATTGGATTAGGTAGTTGCTGTTTTCCATTGACTTAAATCATAGGACATGGTAGTATTAAGAGATGCCCTAGAGGATCTCCTGTATTCCAGGAAAACTCATCTTTATCCCCATTATGTAGATGCAGTCTTATTTTCCCCTTGAAAGTCAGGATCCATCACCCTAACCAGTACAGTAATTCCCTTCTTTGCCTGTTGATTCAGAGGTAAGAGGAGCCCAAAGTGGCCAGGTGACAGTCTTAACTCCCAGTTCAATGGAATCATTGTTGTTTTCCCTGGTGGCAGCACTCCTCCTTTTGGAACAAAGACCTGTAGACCAGCAGAGCTTAAATTTGCAGGGACAGGAAGAAAAATTTCCCTAGTGGGTCACAAGGGGTAATAGTGAATGGTGCCACTCCCATTTCTACCCTTTGATTCCTGGACCCATGAATCCTGGCTATGGGAGAAACAGCACCATAGAGTGGATGCTGATTCAGAGCATACACAGCCTCCTGGAGAACATTGCCCCAGCCCTGCAAGGTATTGCCGCATAGTTGGTGCCGTAATTGAGTCTTCAAAAGGCCATTCCACCGTTCTATTAATCCAGCTGCTTCAGGGTGATGGGGAACATGGTAAGACCAGTGAATTCCATGGGCATGTGCCCATTCCCGTACATCATTTGCTGTGAAATGGGTTCCTTGATCAGAAGCAATGATGTGTGGAATGCCATGGCGGTAGATAAGACATTCAGTAAGTCCACGGATGGTAGTTTTGGAAGAAGCATTGAGTGCAGGAAATGCAAACCCATATCTGGAGTATGTGTCTATTCCAGTTAAAAGAAATTATTGCCCCTTCCATGGTGTAAGTGGTCCAATATAATCAACCTGCCACCAGGTATCAAGTTGATTGCCTCAGGGAATGATGCCATATCAGGAGCTGAGTGTGAGTCTCTGCTGCTGGCAAATTGGGCACTCAGAATTGGCTGTAGCCAAGTCAGCCTTGGTGAGGGGAAGTCCATGTTGCTGAGCCCATGCATAACCTCCACCCCTACCTCATGGCCACTTTGTTCATGAGCTCATTGGGCAATGCAGGAGTGGCTGGGGAAAGAGACTGAGCATTAGCCACAGAGCAGGTCATTTTATCGACTTGATTATTAAAATCTTCCTCTGCTGAAGTCACCCTCTGGTGAACATTCATGTGGGACACAAATATGTTCATGTTTTTGCCCACTCAGAAAGGTCTATCCACATAGCTCTTCCCCAGACCCCTTTGTCACTAATTTTCCAATCATGTTCCTTCCAAGTCCCTGACCATCCAGCCAAACCATTGACAACAACCCATGAAGCAGTGTACAAATGCACCTCTGGCCATTTTTCTTCCAAGCAAAATGAACAACCAGGTGTACTGCTTGAAGTTCTGCCCACTGGGAGGATTTGCCCTCATCACTGTCCTTCAGGGATGTCCCAGAAAAAGGCAGCAGTGCTGCAGCTGTCCACTTTCAGGTGATACCAGCATATCATGCAGAACCATCTGTAAACCAGGCCTGAGTTTTCTCTTCCTCAGCCAACTGACTGTAAGGGACTCTCCAGGAGGCCAAAGCTGTGGGCTGAGAAAGAGAAGGTAACATGGCAGGTGTGGTGACCATGGGCATTTGGGCTACTTCCTCATGTAACTTACTTGTGCCTTCAGGACCCGCTAGAACCCTATCTTGTATATACCACTTCCACTTTATTATGGAGAGCTGCTGTGCACACTCAACTTGATGGTTTGATGGGTCAGACAATACTCAGCTCATGATAGGCAACTCAGGCATCATGGTAACTTTATGGCCCATGGTTAAGCATTTAGTCTCTACTAAGGCCCAGTAGCAGGCCAAAAACTGTTTCTCAAGAGGAGAGTAGTTATCTGCAGAGACTGGCATGGCTTTACTCCAAAATCATAAGGGTCTGCATTGTGATTCTCTACAGGGGCCTGCCAAAGGCTCCAGACATCATCTCTATTTGCCACTGAAACTTCTAGCACCATTGGATCTTCTGGATCATATGGTCCAAGTCGTAGTGCAGCTTGCACAGCAGCCTGGACCTGTTGCACAGCCTCCTTTTGTTCTGGTCCCCAGTCAAAACTAGCAGCTTTTCTGGTCACTTGATAAATGGGCTGGAGTAGCAGATCCAAATGAAGAATGTGTTGTCTCCAAAATCCAAAGAGACCAACTAAGCATTGTGCCTCCTTTTTGGTTGTAGGAGGGGCCATATGCCATAGCTTATCCTTCACTTTAGAAGGGATATCTCAACATGCCCCATGTAAGAAACGTGGATAAGTTTAGTTTCACATAAAGGTAATAAAGGGCAGGGGGAATAAGACTAATGTCATTTGGCGGGCTATTGCATCAGTCACCTATGCCTGAGTTAAGCAGAGATAAAGGAAAACAGCTCAAACCGGTCCTATGGTAAAAAGGGTGCACAAGAAAGAATTATGACAACTCAAAGATCAGTACTAAATTCCATTCCTTATTTGGTGAAAGGGTGAGTAACTGGCCAGAACTGCTGGAATGTGATAAGGGAAACTGTTAATCAAAGATTGGGGATTTACATGGGAAAGTTAGACCTCTGAGATAGGCTGTAACCTCTGGAGTACCCAATCAATGGGGAAACAGGGGAGGGCTTGCATCCTAGGCTTAGGGGGGTTTATAAAATGTGTCACTTTCTTTTGTTTGGCACACCAGCCACATGTTCCAGTTGCATTCCCCTTCTTGCAAGATTGAGAATAAAGTCTTTTCTTCTCCACAATCGGGTGAGCCTTATTTCTTCCAGAACTAGATTTCTTTCTAACAACTTGGGGCTCATCTGGATTCCAAAGCTTCAGAGAGCAGAACCCTGGGGTAGATGACAGGGGGGGAGGTTCACCTCTGGCAGCTGCAGGACCTGAAAACAGATGCTTAGATCTGCTGATTGTGGATGAGAAAAAGGGAAAGAAAATCTGCCTCTCATTGACCAGGTAACTCCGTGTATGTACCAAGGTAAGAAAAAAAGGACTATTAAGTATTGCCTTGGTGGTTGGGAAATTCTGATGAGTCTTAGGTTGATTCTGCGTGCCTGAGCTATGTGACTTACTTCGTGAAGTGCGTGTGGAGTCCCAATCCACGTTTCCCTTCTCCCGTGAGGGAAAGGGCCAGAGACGGAAGAAGCGAAAGAAACAAAATTTTTTTTGAGAGAAAGAAATCTAGACAAGACTTGGAATGGGAAATAGAGGCAGTGGTTTGCCAGGAAAAAGGGAAAGGGGGTATCTGTAGGATCCCCTGGGGAAATTCCTCTGGATAGTCCATTGAGGAGGATGTTAAGGTACTGGACTGACAATGATCGGACCAAGGGAAAAGACAAAAAGAAAATGATCAAATATTGTTGTACCTGGACCAAGGAAAGTATTTTACTGCCCAATGTGTTCTGGCCAAAATACGAGGCAGATGAGGATTGGCTTTGTGCCAACCTTGTCCTGTATGTTAATGGGAAAAAACCCTTCTCCAAGGAAGAGTCTGACTATGCCATGTGTTGGTTAAAGGGAAAGGGGACCACTCTCCATCCTATGAAAGCTGAAAATCTAGACCCAGAAACTAAGCCTGTGGAAACTAAAGCTTGGGACCCCTTATTGAACCTCCCACCTCCCGGAACAAGGGTCACTGGGCTCAGAGGGCCCAACAGAACCGGTCCAAATCCCCAGAGAATTGGAGAGTCAGGCAGTGCCAACCACCCCACCGGTTACAACCCACCAACCTCTGAGGAAAGAATTGGAACAGTGTAAGAGGGCTGGCTGAACAAGTAGATTAATTCCTAGGCCCCAGCTTATATACCTGGCCAGAACTTATGTCCATATTGAATATTCTTTTTGTGGGGGAAGAAAGAGGGTTGGTGCGAAGGGCGACTATGAAGGAGTGGGAAAGGCAGCATCCACCAGGGCAGGGGGTAATGGCAGCAGAACAGAAGTTCCTTAACCCAGATCCTAATTGGGATAATAATGACCCAGAGGATAGAGGGCAGATGAAAGACCTTAGAGACCTAATTACACAGGGGATTAAATTGGCTGTACCTAAATCTCAAAATTTAAATGAGTCCTTTGAAGTAACTCAGGAGAAGGACAGGACCCTCTCTGCTTACCTGCAAAGATTAAGGTACAAAGTGAGGAAATATGCAGGGATGGATCCCAATAATCCTGTGGCCCAGGGAGTGTTGAAAGTCAGTTATGTAAAGGGGTCTTGGCCTGATATTCAGAAGAAGATTCAGAAAATAGAAGGATGGATGGATAAGCCATTGGAAGAGTTATTGAGAGAATCCCAGAAAGTGTTTGTAAGGAGGGAGGAGGAAAAGCAGAAACAGAAAGCAAAGGTTATGATAAGCACGACTGACCATATGGTTAAGAAAATATTAGAGACAGGCAGGAAGAAGGCAGGCAGAGGCAAGATAAGGAAGCAGGATGGGCTTATTTAGATAAGGGGCAAGGAGAATGCAAGGCTTTGCCGGGTGCTATCACTGTGGGAAACTTGGTCATTTCAAAAGGGAGTGTCCGAGTTTAAAGAAAGAAAGTCGGGTAATCCCCCTCTTGAATTTTGAGGATTAGGGGAGTCCAAGGCTCCTCATTTCAAGAGCCCACTGGGAGCCTTTAGTAAATCTAAGGGTAGGCTCATATCAGGAAGAAATTACATTTTTAGTGGACACCAGGGGAGCCTGATCTTCTGTGGCCCATCTCCCCAAAGGGACAAAACTCTCTGGCAGTTCCCTCACAGTCTCAGGAGTAAAGGGAGAAGGATTTAAAGTCCCCATTCTTATGCCCACTAATATTTGTTGGAAAGACAATCAAATTGTAGGCCCTTTGTTGTACATCCCAGAAGCTGGGAGTAATTTGTCGGGAAGGGACTTAATAGTATCCATGGGTCTGGATTTGTAAGTAAGGGATGGGCAGATAGAGGTAGTCTTAGCCATGCTCACCAAAGAAGATGAAAAAAATATCAGAGAAGAAGTGTGGGTGAGAGAGGGGAATAAAAGGGGGTTGCAGATCTCCCCTATTAAACTCAAAATGAAAAAGGAAGGGGAAGTTATCTGTCGAAGACAATATCCCATTCCCCTTAAGAGGAAGCAGGGACTTCAATCCATCATCGAAGGTCTCCTTCGGGATGGACTCTTGGAGCCCTGCATGGCCCCCTTCAATTGTCCTATCTTGCCCATTCGGAAATTGGATGGTAGTTAGAGGATGGTACAAGATCTAAGGGCCATCAACCAAATTGTCCAGGTTTGAGCCTAGTAGTCCCAAACCCATACACTCTCTTTAGTAAGATCCCTTACCATCATAAATGGTTTAGTGTAATAGATCTAAAAGATGCCTTTTGGGCCTGTCCCCTTGATCCAGAGAGTAGGGGCTTATTTGCCTTTGAGTGGGAGGATCCCTCTACTGGAAGAAAGCAGCAATATAGGTGAGGTGGACAGTCCTACCCCAGGGCTTCACAGAATCCCTCAACCTCTTTGGGCAGGAATTGGAGAAAGTCCTGGAGAAATTTTCAGTCCCATTTGAAATTTCCCTTTTACAATATGTGGATGATCTGCTAATATCAGTTGAAGAAAGGCAAACAGTAGTCCAAACTACTAAGAACTTATTGAATTTCTTGGGAGATCAAGGGCTAAGAGTGTCAAAGAGTAAGCTACCATTTGTAGAAAGAGAGATCAAATACCTGGGCCGTCTCATCAGCAAAGGAAGGAGGAAGATAAATCCAGAGAGAATTCAGGCCGTAATTGAACTACCTTTTCTCTGGACAAAAAGAGAACTAAGGAAATTTTTGGGATTGGTGGGGTATTGTAGATTATAGATAGATTTTTATGCATCCCAAACCAAGGGGCTATACCAAAAACTGCTAGAGGAGGAGCCTGATGAACTAGAGTAGAAAGAGGGGGAAGTAAAGGCCTTGGAGGGGCTCAAACAGGCATTAGTGCAAGCCCCTGTTCTAACCCTCCCCTCCCTCAAAAACCTTTTCCATCTGTTCATCATAGTAGATAAGGGGATAGCTTTGGGAGTCCTGATCCGGATTTGGGGAGGCCAAAAGAAACCTGTGGCCTTCCTTTCCAAAATCCTGGACCCCATCTCCAGAGGATGGCCAGGGTGTGTTCAGGCTGTTGCAGCCACTGCTCTCTTGGTGGAAGAAAGCAGGAAACTGACCTTTGGAGGGGCCCTTGTCGTTAGTACTCCTCACCAGGTCAGGACTATTTTGTCTCAAAAAGCAGGAAGGTGGCTAGTGGATTCCCAAATTCTGAAATATGAGGTAATTTTAATGGAAAAGGATGATTTACTACTGACAATAGATCATAGTCTGAACCCTGCCTCTTTCCTCTGGAAAGGGTCCCACCAGGCAGAAACTCCTGAACATGATTATTTAGATTTAATTGATTACCAGACCTGAGTCCAGCCCGATCTAGGGGACCGTCCCTTGCATTCAGGGGAAAAGTTCTACATAGATGGGTCCTCTAGCATCCTGGAAGGAAAGAGGCACAATGGTTACGCAGTTATTGATGGGCTAACTTGTGAGGTGAAAGAAGCTGGCCCATTGCTGAATGATTGGCTGGCTGAGATTTGTGAGCTGTATGCATTAAATCACGCCCTAAAATTGTTAGAGGAAAAAGATAGTACCATCTACACTAATTCTTTTTTTTTTTAAAGATTTTTATTTATTCATTTATTTATCCCCCCCCTTGCTGCTTGTGCTCGCCGGGTCAGCCAACCACGCCATGCGGGCGGGCCTGCCTTCACCAGGAGGCCCCGGGAACCGAACCCGGGGCCTCCCATATGGCAAACGGGAGGCCTACTGATTGAGCCACAGCCGCTTCCCTACACTAATTCTAAATACTTTTGGAAAACTTTGGGAAGAAATGCGATTTAATCAACAGCAGAAAGAAGGAATTAGTCCATGTGGAACTGGTAAGACAAGTGTTAGCTAGTCTACTTTTACCAAGAGAAATATCAGTGGTGCATATAAATGGGCATCAGAAAGGTTACACTTTTGAAGCAAAAGGCAACAGATTGGCTGATGAAAAGGCCAAAGAGGCTTCCTTCTGTCTCCCTCTGGAATGGGTGGTCCTAATACCCTCCATTCCCAAGGAAATTGGAATCCCGGTATTCTCTGAAAAAGAGGTAAAAGAACTAGAACAATCGGGGGTGACCCTAGATAGCCAAGGGAAATGGCTCCTCCCAGATGGCTGGCAGGTGTTAAACAAACAAATAATGAAGGAGGTACTAGCGGTTTTGCACCAAGAAAGTCATTGGGGTGTACAGGCTATGTGTGATCTGGTCCTCAAGCATTTCGGGTGCGTAGGCCTTTATACTATAACCAAACAAATAAGTGAACGGTGCATAATCTGTCAGAAAGTTAATAAGAAAGTATTAAGAGAAGAACCAGCATATTTGCCATTCAGTTTAGATATGGTAATTCACAATGCACTTAACTAAACATAATCATTTATCTATCACTAAGTAATTGTAAGCCCCTTGTCTTCCTCCTAATGTCCTTAGATATTGTCTTTGTTGCGGTCATCATTCACCTTTCATGAAGATTGTTAAATAGATTCCTAAGAGATCCTAGCACCACTCAGACGTTTGCAGTATGGTCTACTGGTAGAAAAGGGACAAGTGAAAGATCGGATATCCCATTATGACTCCCCTCTGACTTCTTTATGTATCATGGAACTATATTTATGACTAACACCTTTAATATGCTTTCATACTTTTCAATTTATAAATAATTTGGATTCAGCTTTTAGGCCTGCCAGTGACATCCATGTAAGTCCAAGTCATTATGGCTAGTGTAAAAAGCCTTACTCGTTCACTCCGCACCCAACCATCTATCTTTCCTCCAAAATCTATCTTTCCTCCACAATCATGCGCATGCCAAAATGGATATAAACTGCACAAAATGCCCTCTATTGCATTTATATATTAGTGAAAATATAAGGCAAGTCAGGGGTTGTCCTGAGAAATTTGTTTTCAAACACTACTCCAACCATTTTATATTATTTTATCTTTGACTAAGAGTGGCTGATGTAGTAAAACTTTTTTTGTCTAGTTATTTTTTCCTGTTATATTTAAAGTATATTTGTATATGTAACAATGTATTTTCATGTACTTTATAATTTTTAATGATGAGAACTCCCCCAGGAGAATTCTTTTTGAGTCCAGAAATAAAAATTCTTCAAGTACAAAAAAAAAAAAAAAGAAAAGAAAGTATTAAGAAAGCAAGTACCAGGGGGAAGGGAGCCTGGCCTCAGGCCATTTCAGAGCATTCAGGTCGATTATACTGAAATGCCCCCTGTGGGTCACTAAAGTTTGTTCTGGTTATCGTAGATCACCTGACAGGGAGGGTAGAAGCATATTCCCTAGTCTCAGCTACAGCATCAGGAACTTCAAACATTACCCTTGAGCAAATCATTCCCTGCTAAGGGTTAGTAGAAAATATAGATTCAGACAATGGTAGCCACTTTATTGCTAGGGTGCTGCAAAATATTATGCAGAGTCTAGGTGTTGCATGGAACTTCCACATGCCCTGGCACCCAACGTACTCAGGGAAAGTAGAAAGAATGAATCAAACCTTAAAAAAACATCTTTCTAAATTGGTCTTGGAAACTAAATTACCATGGGTTAAATGTTTACCTATAGCTCTGTTGAGAAATCAGAACTGCTCCCAGGAGGGAACTAGGGATTTCTCCTTATGAAATGCTCTTTGGTTTGCCCTTCCCTGGGAAGCCCAGAGCACTCTCTTCCTTTGAGTCAAAGAATCTTTTTCTTCAAAATTATATACTGGCCTTGTCTTCTACTCTATCATCCCTCAGACATCGTGGTTTGCTGGCCCAGATCCCGCATCTTGAGTTTGCGGTCCACCAACACCGACCCAGAATTTGGGTCTTGATCAAGTCGTGGAAGGAGTCCAAACTCCAACCGACCTGGGAAGGACCTTACCAAGTTTTGCTGACAACCGAAATGGCAGTCCAGATGGCAGAGAAAGGCTGGACTCACTACACCTGAGTAAAAGGACCAGTACCTGAACTGGATGATAAGTACCCAACAACTTCGTCTGAATCCTGGAAAATAATTTCAGTCCTGGATCCCTTAAGGATTATGCTGAAAAGGCAATAATTGGGGGAGGGAGAGTTGAACTGCATATTGTACTAGTCAATAATGACCTTACCCCTGCAGGCAAAACTAATCTTGCTAGCCATGATATTTCAAAACCAAGAAGTATTTAGCCCCATCAAATTAATTATAAATGTGACTGAAGGTCTTGAGTCCCAAACTGTACATTTTGATGCATGTTGAGTACTCAAATGTGGGAATCTAGCCAATCAATGACTGATGAGCTGGGAGAATAAATACTTATGTCCAGGGAAATTCCCATTCATGACCCCCCTTTGTGAGTTTGGAATAAGGTAGAATGGAGCACTCAGTACAAGGGGTGGGTTGCAAATAATCCTGAGTGGGCCCAGTTATAGAAGAAAATAACCTTTTTCAAAGGCACTCCCCTGCCAGATTGCAAAAACCTTCAATGCAACCCAATATTAATAACCATTAAGAGAGCAGACAAATACCTTTCATCTGCCAGTCCCTGGGACCTTCATGCAGTTGAAAGAGCATATGGCATTGGGGTAGATGTCTTTGGTAGAAACCTTGTAGGATGGTTTTGTATACAAGTCCTTCCTTCCTTGACACTGACTACACCCTCCCCAGGCAACCCCACAATGGCATCAGGAGAAATCTGGCTAGAAGCTGGTCTTACAGCCCCAAATGACCACAAGGTAGTCAGGGTTCTTAAAGCAGAGAACTTAAAACAGACAATAGAAATAGAGATAGGGTGTGGAGATACAAATGCCTGGGTGGAATGGGTCAAATATACAGTCCAGAGCCTGAATAAAAACAACTGTTATGCTTGCGCAACAGGCCAACCCACTGCTCAAATTGTGCCCTTTCCATTAGGCACGGAGAAACTCAAAATGGAGTTTAAGTGCATGGTACTCCTCTTCCAAAATGCTACTCCTGGTGAAAATTGTAGTATGTTGTCCTCTCTCTTCCCATCAGTCAGAAACAAAAACACCAAGGCCATGCCTGTCTCTCATCTTGTCCAGGGAACCACTCTGCCTGTCTCTCTAAACAGGTGGTAGGATTCTAGGATCTTGGAATCATGGTCTTATGTACTTGAGTGTGGAATGTGAGCACAGATAGTACTGGCAATTTCTCCAGTTTGGTCCTGCCCCGAGCACACCTGTGGTGGTACTGCAGAAAGGGTGTCCTCCAACCAACACTGCCAGAGAGGTGGGGCAGAACCTGTGCTCTGGTCCAATTGGCTAGCCCATTAACCTTGGCATTTGAGAAAGAAGAGAAGGCAATGACCCAGAGAAAGAAAAAGAAGAGAAGTCTATCTGGTTTCTTTGATGAGTGGATCTATCTAGATGATACAGGAGTTCCCCGGGGGATCCCAAATGAATTTAAGGCTAGAAATCAAGTAGCAGCTGGGCTTGAGTCATTCTTGTTCTGGTGGGTCACCATCAACAAAAATGTAGATTGGATTAATTATATCTATTATAATCAACAGAGATTTATCAACTACTCCAGGGATGCAGTTAATGGAATTGAAGGACAATTAGACACTACTAGCAGAATGGCATGGGAAAATAGAATGGCCTTGGATATGATGCTAGCTGAGAAAGGGGGAGTCTGTGTCATGATTGGGGGTAGTTGCTGTACATTCATCCCCAACAACACTGCACCTGAAGGAACTATCACTAAAGCTTTACAAGGCCTAAAGTCTCTATCTGAAGTACTAGTAGAAAATTCTGGCATTAGCAGTCCACTCACAGTATGGTTAGAAAATTGGTTTGGAAAATGGAAGGAAGTCACACTGTCCATCTTAACTTCCCTCATTATCTCAGCTGGGGTGCTTACAGCAGTCAGATGTTGTATCATTCCATGTGCCTGAGTGTTAGTTCAAAGACTTATTGAAACCACCCTAACCAAACAAATGCCCACACAGTATAAACAAAACAATCTGTACCCCCTAAAAGAGGGAGACCCTTATGATGAAGAATGTGAAATAACTCTTAGAAAGTCTGAAGAATTAAAATGTGAAAACTAAAAAGGGTTTAAAAGAAAGAGGGATGATTGTAAGAAATGTGGATAAGTTTAGTTTTCATATAAAGGTAATAAAGGGCAGGGGGAATAAGACTAATGTCATTTGGCGGGCTATTGCATCAGTCACTTATGCCCGAGTTAAGTAGAGATAAAGGAAAACAGCTCAAACCGGTCCTATGGTAAAAAGGGTGCACAAGAAAGAATTATGACAACTCAAAGATCAGTACTAAATTCCATTCCTTATTTGGTGAAAGGGTGAGTAACTGGCCAAAACTGTTGGAATGTGATAAGGGAAACTGTTAATCAAAGACTGGGGGATTTACTCAGGAAAGTTAGACCTCTGAGATAGGCTACAACCTCTGGAGTACCCAATCAATGGGGAAACAGGGGAGGGCTTGCATCCTAGGCTTAGGGGGCATATAAAATGTGTCACTTTCTTTTGTTCAGTGCACCAGCCACATGTTCTGGTTGCATTCCTTCTTGCAAGACTGAGATTAAAATCTTTTCTTCTCCACAATAGGGTGAGCTTTATTTCTTCCAGGACCGGATTTCTTTCTAACACCCCACACCACTGGACACCTAGAAATTTCACTGAGGTGGAAGCCCCTGTATTTTTGTTGGTTTTATCTCCCATCTCTCCCATGCAAATGCCTTGCTAATAAGTCTAGAGTCTTTGCTACTTCTTGCTCACTAGGTCCTATCAACATGATATCATCAATATAATGGACCAGAGTGATGTCTTGTGGGAGGGAGAGATGATCAAGGTCTCTTTGGACAATATTATGACACAGGGCTGGAGAGTTGGTATACCCCTGAGGCAGGACAGTGAAGGTATACTACTGGCCTTGCCAGCTGAAAGCAAACTGTTTCTGGTGTTCCTTACTAATGGCAATTGAGAAAAAAGTGTTTGCCAGATCAACAGCTGCATACCAGGTATCAGGGGGAGTGTTGATTTGCTGAAGCAATGATATCATGTCTGGGACAGCAGCTGCATTTGAAGTCACCACCTGGTTAAGTTTACGATCATCTACTGTCATCCTCCAAGATCCATCTGTTTTCTGCACAGGCCAAATAGGAGAGTTGAATGGGGATGTGGTGGGAATCACCACCCCTGCATCCTTCAAATCCTTGATGGTGGCACTAATCTCTGCAGTCCCTCCAGGAATCTGGTGTTGCCTTTGATTTACTATTTTGTTAGGCAGGGGCAGTTCTAGTGGCTTCCACTTGGCCTTTCCAACCATAATAGCCCTCACTCCATGAGTCAGGGACCCAATGTGGGGATTCTGCCAGTTACTGAGTATGTCTATTCCTATTATGCATCCGGAACTGGGGAAATAACCACAGAATGGGAGTGAGCATCCACTAGACCCACTGTGAGACAGACCTGAGCTAAAACTCCATCAGTCACCTGACCTCCATAAGCCTCTACCCTGGTGGACCACAGTGACGTTTTGGGTCTCCTGGAATTAATGTCACTTCTGAGCTAGTATCTAATAGTCCCCAAAATGTCTGATCATTTCCTTTTCCCCAATGCACAGTTACTCTGGTAAAAGGCCATAGGTCTCCTTGGGGAAAGGTGGGAGGAAGATTAACAGTATAAACTTTTGGCAGTTTAACAGGGTCGTTCCCCAAGGGGACCTGGCCTTCTCCCCACTCAAGGGGCTCTGGCTCTGTAAACTGTCTCAAGTCTGGGAACTGATTAAGGGGCCGTGATTCTCTGCATCTCTAATTTGAGTTAGGGTTTTGTTCACTTGACCTAGAACTCTTCTGCTTATACAGATCCAGAAGAAATTTAGTAGACTGCCCATCTATTTCACCTCTAGGTATCCCATGATCTATTAGCCAGCACCATAACTCCATGCGACTACTTTGAGTGCTGCTTTCAATCTGCCTTTCATTGCAGTAGCCATGCCTACCTTGCCTTTGGCGATTAGCTGCAGGTACTTGACTTTTACTGGACCAAGATCCGATCATCCCCATAATGTTTAAGGATTCTAATTCCATTACAGCCCTCCCTACAGTAATATCTGGACTGCAGAGAAGAGCAACCACAGAGCTCTTCAGAGAAGATGGGGTTAGTCTTACAAATTTATTCCTCACAGTCCTGGTTAAAGATCTGTCCTCTGGACATTCCTGGGGTGGGTGGGCAGGTCTCAAATGGTAAATCAATTCTAGCATTCCAATCTCTCTAAGCCTTTGAATTCCCTCTTCTACTGTATACCAGGGCAAATCAGGCATCTCAGCATCAGACATGCCAGGCCATGCTTCAGTCAGCCACCCAAACAAACTGTTAGAGCCCTTTCTAACCCCTTGAGCTACAGCACTGAATCCAGAATTTCTGCTTAGTGAGCCCATATCAATAAATTCAGCATGATCCAACTTTATATCCTTCCACCATTATCCCATACCCTTAGTATCCATTCCCACACATATTCCCCTGATTTCTGTCTATATAAATTGGAAAACTCATGCAGTTCTTTCAGAGTATAGTGTACTTCCTCATGGGTCACACTTTGTATTTCACCTTTGGGAGCTTGTTGTGATTTTAGTCTAGTAATGGGTCTCGAAGACAAGAGGGGTTGTGGGGGTGGGTAAGGAGAAGGATTAGAAATGTCTTGCAAGCTACCGACCTCAGGGCATTCCTTTGCATTTTTTTCTGGTGAGACAGGATTAATCTTTTCAGTCAGGGGTTGGAAGGCAGATTCCTCAGGGCAGACTAGAGGTTGGACAGTGCATGCTAGAGTTTGGCTGGTACCTGCCTTGTGGCTGGGAGGCAGTTCAGACTCTCTGGGGCAGACCAGAGACTGGGCCAGTGCACCTTCAGTTTGGCTGGTACCCACCTCAGGGCTGGAAGGAAGTCCAGACTCCCTGGGGCAGGCTGGAGGCTGGATGATACAAGGTTGAGAAGGTGTGGTCTCCACAGGGCAGGCCATCACAGGTTTATCTGGTAAAGTCTCAGCAGAATTTAGGTTCCAATGTGCCCACCAATATTATCATCATCCCATATGTCTCCATCCCAATCCTTGGGGTTCCACTGCTTTCCAATCAATGCCTTCACTTTAATTGCAGATACCCTGCGAGGTTGAGATTTTAGTTTCCTCTGTAATTCTGCTACTTGTACAATGAGAATCTGGGTTTGATTCTTAAATATTTCAAGTCTGTGGCTACAGGAGACAAGATTTTCTTTCAGGGCACACATAGCAATGTTCACATCATTCATGCAGCATTTAAGATTCAAATTTGAAGACTTTAGCTCATCTCTCTTTTGTAACTGTATCCAGAGTATCTAGGAGGAGCCAGCCAACATCATTATACCTTTTGACTCCACAAAATTCTGTTAAGGTGTTGAAAACACTTTCACCCAGATTCTTGCTTCTTATAAGTGTGGAACTAGGGGAATCCAGTGATGATATTTTGCATGTCTCTATTGCCAGCTCATGCCATGGACTGTTAGTGGCCTCTTCATTATTGGAAAGGGAGTCCTTAGTACCCTTGAGTCCAATTAGAGTAGAGAGCCAATTACAAAACTCCAAGAACCACCTCAGACATCCCATGTTTATGACTCTGTTCCTCAAGAACCACCCCACTTTGGTACCAAGCTGTATTAGTCAGGGTTCTCTAGGGAAACAGAATCAACAGGAGACATCTGTCAATAATATGAGATTTTATAAGAGTCTCTCATGCAACCGTGGGGATGCACAAGTCCAGGTTCTGTGGACAGGCTGCAAACCAGGGGCTCTGATGAAAGTCCAGTGAAGGTCCTTGAGTTTTCAGGAGAAGTTGGCTGTCCAAAGACAAGCTGGGAAATTCTCTCTGAATGTTGAAATTACTTCCCCCTTTAAGGTATTCAACTGATTGGATAAAAGAGTCACCTGTTGCTGACGGGCAATCTCCCGGATTAATGTAAATGTAATCAGCCATCTGAAGCAGGCTTCATATAGGGAATCAATAGACGGATCTGGAACCTGGCGTGGACACTGATACCCCAAGATGGCTGCTGGAAGACACTTGTGAGATTTCTCCCAGAAGCCAGGAGATGCCCCTAATATTCTTCAGAGGCCCTATAATTAGGCCCTCCTGGGGGATTGATGGGTGGGGAAATCAGTCAAAACAGCAAACACCTGGGACTCCTCTCATGCCATTAGCAAAGGGGTGGAATAATTAATAGTTTAAAAAGCAGGTGCAAAATCTTTCTTGGCCCTTTTGCTCTCAGCCCTGATGCTGCTGCTCTCTGCCCTCATGGCTTCTGCACCCTGCTCTCACCATGCCCCCCCCACCCCCCCGTGCAGATCAACATGCAAGTTGGGCTTTTGTAATCTATAATGGGAAATTGTAGTCTATAAATCAGCCCTCTTTATCACTTTTCAGCCCCTTACCCTCTACTGAGGACCTGTGATCTGTTATTTTCTTCCATTTCTCTTCTCTCTCCACCTTAATAAACTACTGGCCTGACTAACCCAATGTGCTCTGAAATTCATTTCTGCAGCATAAATCAAGAACCTAGATTAAATCTGGTAGCACATCCACCCAGTAAACTCACTGGTGATGAAAGTCCATAAATGTTCTTGTATTGCAATTAGCCCAGTGCTTACTGGACCAAACACCTGGACACAATTACCTGGCTGAGTTGACACATTAGCCTAACCATCATAGATATGCTAGGCCATCTTTTGGTCCATGTTTCAGTCAGCCATCCGAATAAACTGTTAGAGCCCTTTCTAACCTCTCAAGCTACTGCGTTGAATCCAGAATTTCTGCTTAGTGGGCCCATATCTATAAATTCACTGTGATCCAGCTTTATATTCCTTCCACCATTATCCCATACCCTTAGTATCCTTTCTAACATAATTTGAAAAACTCATGCAGTTCTTTCAGAGTATAGCATATTTCCTCATGGGTCACACTTGTATTTCACCTTTGGAGGTTTGTTGTGATTTTAATCTAGTAATAGGTCTTGGCAGAGAAGAGGGGTTGGTGGGGGTGGGTAAGGAGAAGGATTAGAAATGTCTTACAAACTACTGACCTCAGGGCATTCCTTTGCATTTTCTTCTGGTGAGACAGGATTAATCTCTTCAGGCAGGGGTTGTAAAGCAGATTCCTCAGGGCAGGGTGGTGGTTGGGCAGTGCATACTGGAGTTTGGCCGGTACCTGCCTCAGGGCTGGGAGAAGGTCCAGACACCCTGGGGCAGGCCAGGGGCTGGGAAGTGCAGGCTTTAGTTTGGCTAGTACTCTCCTCAGACATCCCATGTTTAAGATTCTCTTCCTCAAGAACCACTCCTGATACCAAGGTGTATTCATCCGGGTTCTCTAGGGAACAGAATCAGCTGGAGATACCTGTAAATAATATGGGATTTTCCTTTTGTTTGAAAAAAAAAATATGGGATTTTATAAGAGTCTTTCATGTGACTGTGGGTTTGCACAAGTCCAGATGCTTCAGGCAGGCTGCAAACCAGGGGCTTTAATAAAAGTCCTATCTAGGTCCTTGATGAGTTTTGGAAAGACATTGGCTGTCCAAAAACAAGCTGGGAAATTCTCTCTGAATGCTCAAATCCCTTCCCCTTTTAAGGCATTCAACTGATTGGATACAATGTCACTTATTGCTTATGGCAATCTCCTTGGTTGATCGTAGATAGCCAGCTATCTATGCCATAAACTCACTGATGACTAAAGCCCATAAATGTCTTTATATTACAATTACACCAGTGCTTGCTTGACCAAACAGTGGGCACAATTACCTGGCTGGGTTAACACATTAACCTAACCATCACACTGTCTAAAATGGATAACCAAAAGAAGGCATTAAATAGGCTGTAATTCATAATTTAGACTCACCAATAACTCTTTCTCCTGTATAGTTTCTCTAAAATATGTTGCCAGATTTTCTCTAGGTTCTTGGCTATGCTACACAGAAATAATTTAAGTACATGCCAGTTTAGTTAGGCCAGTAGTTTATTAAGAAAATGAAAGAAGAGAAATGGGAGAAAATAACATATTATGTGTCCCAGATATACTTGCGGGTTGGTTCAGGCAGAGAGGAAAAGGGCTAAAAAAGGCTGATTTACAGATTACAAATCCCCATTACAGATTACAAGTTCCCAGGTGTACTTGTGTGCTGGTCCAGGCAGAGAAAAAAAGGGAAAAAACAGGAAAAAGTATAAAAGGGCTGATTTAGCTTCTGCACTTGCTTTTTAAACCATTAGTTACCCCGCCCCTTGTTAATGTTCAGGGGAGGAGTCCCAGCTGTTTGCGGTTTTGATTGGTTACCCCACCCATCAATTTCCCTTGGGACCCCTTGAGAATATACGGGGCTTTTCCTTGATCCTGGATGAAACCTCATTCCAAATGGGGAATTCTCATAAGATTCTTCCAGCAATCATCTTGTGAGGTCCTTCCTTTAGGGAGGGTTCCCACAGCCACGTGTTTCATGGTCGTGGTTTTCTGCCAGGTTTCAGATTTTTCTGTTCACTCCCTAAACTAGTCTGACTCAGGGCCACTCTACTGTTTCTGGATCAGGACCAGGGACCCACAATGGAAGCACAAGTTGGCTCCACCCTTCAATGTGGATGAATAGGGTATGGGCCAGCAAGTGTGCCAGGTGGTTCTTCTATGGCTTTTGAAGCTATGTTTTCTTTTTTTTTTTTTTTAAAGATTTTATTTATTTATTCATTTATCCCCCCCTTGCTGCTTGTGCTCGCTGGGTCAGCTAACCACGCCGTGCGGGCGGGCTTGCCTTCACCAGGAGGCCCCGGAAACTGAACCCGGGGCCTCCCATATGGTAAAGGGGAGCCCCACTGATTGAGCCACAGCCGCTTCCCAGAAGCTATGTTTTCTTGATTTAACACTTGCCCAGTTAATGCAGGCCTTTAAATGTTTTCTGTAATTTTGAGAAAGCTTACTGTCCTTACAATTCCCCTGTTGCATTTGCCCAAAGGGGATTGGAACAATGGCTATCTGTAATGGAGATTTTTAAACATAGTAACCCTGATGGAAGTTCCTAAGGCCCACAAAACCTGCTTAAAACAATACCCCGGATATGCATCTGTGCCTGGCCCATCACGCCACCATGGAGATGGCAAAAACCACCCCTAGTAAAGAATAACCCAGACCCCCTTAATGCCGATGCTAATCGCAAGAATTAGCTTCTGTAATGTTGCTTGCTTGCTCTGCTGGATATGGACAATTGAAGCTGCCCCTCACTCTTTCTGGCGCAAGAAAAGTAATGCTTTGTTTTAATCAACTAATCTGATATCTGAACACAAAGAAAAGTTGCTTTATCATGCTGACCCTGCTAAAATTCCCTATAAAAACCCACCGCGGGAAGCCGGGGGTCGCTTCTCTCCATACTGCTGGAGGAGGCCCCGGCCGGCCAGAAATAAAGATTCCTCTCCTAATCACGTTGTCTGGGTGCTGAGTTTCTCTCTGGATGAAGTGTCTCACTTCATACCCTCAGAGCTGGCCCCCAACAATCTGAAGTAGCTGATCAAAGGTAGTGATCTGTGATCAGACCACAAACCACTGGAGTTTGGAGGACTAGGTCTTTATGACCCACCCTGGCACCAGCAAGCTGCTACAAGAGCCAGAGGTCCAGTCACCACTGCTGCCTGTCACAAGGCTGGAGTTAGGGAGATAGTAGCTGCTTCAAGGATGGTGAAACCCACTAGTATCTATCACAATTTACTAGCCTCTTCCTCCTACTTTTTCCTTAATGCTTTACAGTGTTCTATTAGACTCCAGAGTTTCAAAATATTTGATTCAGAAAGTTCCTTCCAGTTCAATTGTTTTGGTGGAGGGACTGGTTCCTGGAGCTTCCTACTCTGCCATATTCCCACAATCCTCTAAAAAGAATAAGTTCTGAGATATTAGGCAAATTCAGTAAAATACTTCCTGTGGGAACTAAAATTCTCACTTATCAAACAAAAACATTTTATCTCCCAGTTTATATTCTATTCCACTATTTTAAATTTTAAAAAGAAATAAAAATTCCAAGTGGTCAAACAAAATGATGGAATTGAAGTTACTCAAGTTTTTTCTTAGTATTTAAAATCACTCTACTATTACTATTTCAAGTCTGCCCTTTAATATAGGAATATATAATACCTTAGCAGTTGGTGACATGAACTGTGTCTACAGTGAACTTAATAGTCTCTTATGATCCTTTTTTGTTCTCTAGTGTCAGTAGTAATGTCCCCATTTTCATTCTTTATTTTATTTGCATCTTCTCTCTTTTTTCTTTGTTAGTCTAGCTAAGGGTTTAATGATTTTGTTGATCTTCTCAAAGAGCAAACTTTTGGTTTTGTTGGTTCTATTGATTTTTTTGTTGTTCTCAATTTCATTTATTTCAACTCTAACCTTTGTTATTTCTCTCCTTCTGCTTGCTTTGGTATTAATTTGCTGTTCTTTTTCTAGTTCTTCCAGGTGATTGGTTAGGTCTTTGATTTTTAACCCTTCTTTCCCTTTTAATATAGGTGGTTATGGCTATACATTTCCCTCTTAGCACTGTTTTTGCTGCATCCAATAAGTTTGATAGGTTAGGTTGTGTTCTCACTTTCATTCCTCTCAAGATAGTTACTAATTTCCTGTACAATATCATTTTTGACCCACTGATTGTTTAAAAGTGTGTTGTTTAGCCTTCATGTATTTGTGAATTTTCCCCTTTCCCGCTTATTATTGATTTCAGCTTCATTCCATTATGATCAGAGAAGGTGCTTTGTATGATTTCAATCTTTTTAGATTTATTGAGACCTATTTTATGACCCAACATGTGGTCTATCCTGAAGAACAATCCATGGGCACTTGAGAAGAAGGTATATCCTGCTGATTTGGTGTGCTCTCTATGTCTGTTAACTCTAGCTTGCTTATCATATTGTTCAAGTTCTCTGTTTCTTTGTTGATCTTCTGTCTAGTTGCTCTATCTATTGATGTGAGTGGCATATTGAAGTCTCAAACTATTAATGTAGAAACTTCTATTTCTCCCCTCAGTTTTGCCAGGGTTTGTCTCACAAATTTTGGGGCATGTTGGTTAGATGTATAGATATTTATTATTGTTATTTCTTCCTTATGAATTGCCCCTTTCATTATTATATAATGGCCTTCTGCAAATCTTATAGCTTTTCTGTATTTAATTTTGTCTGATATTAGTGTAGCTACCTCTGCTCTTTTTTTAGTTACTGTTTGTGTGAAATATCTTTTCCAACCTTTCACTTTCAGTCTATTTGTATCCTTGGCTCTAAAGTGAGTCTCTTGTAGACAACATTTGGATGGCTCATATTTTTTTATCCATTCTGTTAGCTTCTGTCTTTTGATTGGGGAGTTTAATTCATTAACATTAAACATTATTACTGTATAGGCATTACTTATTTCAACCATTTTATCCTTTGGTTTTCATAGGTCATATCTTATTTTTGTCTATCTTTCTACCCTTTTGGTTACCCTTTCTAATAATCTTCATTTCTACACTCTTCTCCAAGTCTCTCTCTCCTGTCTTTTCCTTTCAGGCTGCAGCACTCCTTTTAGTATTTCTTGTAAAGCCAACCTCTTGTTTACAAACTCTCTGTTTCTGTTTATCTGTGAATATTTTAAACTCACCCCCATTATTGAAGGACAATTTTGCGAGATAAAGAATTCTTGTCTGGTGGTTTCTCTCATTCATGTCTTAAATATCTCATACCACTGTCTTCTCACCTCCCTGATATCTTACAAGAAATCCACAATAAGTCTTACTGGACATCACTTGTATGTGATGGATTGCTTTTCTCTTGCTGCTTTCAAATTCTCTCTTTATATTTGGCATTTGACATTCTGAGTAGCATGTATCTCAGAAAATGTCTATTTGGATTTATTCTATTTGGAGTACATTGAGCTTCTTGGATATGTATATTTATCTCTTTCATAAGAGTTGGGAAATTTTCTGCAATTATTTCCACAAATATTCTTTCTGTTCCTTTCTCCTCTTCTTCTGGAACTCCCATGACATGTATGTTGGTGCACTTCATGCTATCATTCAATTCTCTGATTCCCTACTCAATTTTTCCAATTCTTTTCTCTCTCTGCTCTTCTGTCTTTTAAATTTCAGTTGCTCTGTCTTCTAATTCACTGATTCTCTCCTCTGTCATTTCAAATATTTTGTTGTGTGCCTCTAATGTGTTTTAGTCTCATCCATGTGTCTTTCACTCCCATAAGCTCTGTTATTTTTCTATTCAAGTTTTCAAATTCTTCTTTGTGCTCACACAGTGTTTTCTTAATGTATTTTATCTCTTTAGCCAAAATTCCTTTCAATTTTTTGAGTTGATTTAGAAGATTTGGTTGATTTTCCTTGATTAGTTGTTTCAAACCCTGTGTCTCATCTGACATTTTGATTTGTTCCTTTAACTGGGCCATATCTTCCTGTTTTTTAGTATGGCTTGTAATTTTTGCTGATGTCTAGGCATCTGATTATGATGGTGAGTTTATTCTGATGATCCATTTCTTTCTATTGCCTAAGACTTTAATGCTCTGTGGCTTTGTACTACATCTTTTCTTTGATTCTTGGTTCAAATTCTAGGTTTTTTAAATTGCCACTGTTTAACTGATCAAAACATGGCCAGGGACCCACTAATGGGGTGCAGACCAGTTTCTAAAGGCCTTGGGGAGGGGGACAGTAAAGGCAGCAAAAAGACTTTTATTTTTATTACTGGAGGTGCAATTCCTGGCCTGCCAGCAGATGGCAATCTTCAGTAAACTTCTCCATTCAAAACCTAAGGGGAAATGTGTTCCCTGGAACTACATCCATCCAGGCAGGCAGTGATGATGCAATGTCCAGTAAAGATTCCACTCTGGGTGGGCTATTCAAAACCAAGCCTCATAAATCAAGCTTGCCGCTCTGCAGTCACTCTCTGCCCTCAGCGCACCCTCCCTTTTCCTGGGGATGAAAAAGATTTCCACTCCCCTCTACATTACCAGCAGCCACTCTCAGTCGGTAGGGGAGTGTTTGAGAAGGCAGGCCTTCCTTAGCTATCTGTTGGCTCCCAGGTGGAGACAATGGTGCAGACACACCTGGCCAGGAAAGGTGGAAACTGTGGGATTCAGCAGACTAATTCACTGGCCAAAAGCTGGATCAGTGGTGGGCTGTGTCCCTCCATCTCACCTTTCCTGGGGAAGTGGGCCCCTGTAGCTCTTTCATTCTATCACAGCTCACCAGTAACTGAAGGAACTAAAGCTGTCTGCTCCAAGGGTGGGGGGTGGCTGCCAGCAGCAGCAGCTGCCCAGATAACTCACAGATCTTCATCACAGAGTCTCCTTTTCTTCACCCCTTTCTTTGCTTGGTGCTGCCCAGTCCTCCTCTGGTATCCTGGGTCTTATAACAGTTAGTTTAGACAGTTTCTGCCTATCTTCTAGCTTATTTTATGGGAGAGAAGTGAGCTCTGTAATGTTCTAATCCTTCATCTTCCTGGAAGTCTGCCTGAGGTGAACTTGAATGATTAGAAACCATTATGAACTAACTCTCAAAATGAATGTGTGTATCTGAGTCTGCATGTGTTATGGACTGACTATGTAGCTGAGATTTCTCTGAATTAACTTCCATGTAGATTACAATATTTTTAAAGAGTAAGTGATAAAAATGTGTTAATTTGAAGGTTATATATAAATTGTTAAAAGTAATTGCTTAGGGGAGCAGATGTGGCTCAAGCAGTTGAATGCCTACCTCCCACATGGGAAGTCCCAAGTTTGGTTCCCAGTGCCTTCTAAAAACAAAATAAAAAAACAGACAAATGAAAAAATCAACTCAGTGTAGCTGATGTAGCTCAGGGGTTGAGTGATGGCTTCCCACATATGAGGTCCTGGGTTCACTCCCCAGCCCTGGTACCTCAAAAAAAGGTAATTGTTTAAAAGTAAACAATAATAGCAAAGTTTAGAACTTAGCCCAACAAAACATTTTTAGAAGTAAAAGGATGGGAAAAATCATATCTGACAAATATTAAGAAAATATAAATGTGCCTACATAAATTTCAGATAAAATAGTCTTTTACACAAAAATGATATTAAGGATAAAGAGGATCATTAACTAATGGTAAATGTTCAATTCACTACAAAGTTATAAACATATTTGTACAAAATATGAAACAAAAATTGATAGAGAAATTGACAAATCTGCCATACAAAGGGAGATTTCAACATACTTCTCTCAATTATCTTAGGCCAATGAGATAAAAATTTCAGAAGAATATAGAAGATATCAACATCATAACTAAGAAATTTTACTAAAATTTACCAATACCCAGTAAATTATAAAAAATTTGAATAGTCCTAGAACCATGAAATAAATTAATGTTTAAAGTATTCCTACAAAAAGAACACCTGAGAAAAAAAGAGAATGCCAGGTCCAGATGGTTTTATGGGCAAGTTAGACTAAATTTCAAAGAGAAGCTCATCTTCATTTTAATCAAGCAACAGAAAAGAGGAAATACTACTTAACTTATTCTTTGAAAGCAGAATAACCATGATTCCAAAGCCAGACAAAAATATCATGTGAAAGGAAAGTGAGATGTCCATTTCATTAGTGATTATAAATTCATAAATATATGCAGAATATTAATAATTAAATCCAATTATTCTAGGGATGCAAGGGTGGTTTGATATTAGAAAATGTATAAAAGTTATTTGCCATATTAACAGATTAAAAGACAAACCCCATGATAATCTCAATGAGTGTGGAAAAAGTCTGATAAAATTTTGTATCCATTCGTGATAAAAGTTCTTGGTAAATTAGTAAAAGAACTCCCTTAACCTGACAAAATTAATCTATTAAAAAATAAAGCAAACCTCATCCTACACTGAGAAATAGTAGAACCATTTCCTTAAATCAGAAATGAATCAGGATGGTCATTATCACTCCTTCTAGTCAACACTGTATTGAAAGCATAGCCTGTGAAATAAGATACAAAAAAGAAATTAGAGGTATGTATTAGTCAGCTAAAGGGGTGCTAATGCAAAATACCAGAAATCTTTTGGCTTTTATAAAGGGTATTTATTTGGGGAAGAAGCTTACAGTTACCAGGCCATAAAGCATAAGTTACTTCTCTCACCAAAGTCTGTTGTCATGTGTTGGAGCAAGATGGCTGCCGATGTTCAGCCTTCCTCTTCCTCATAAGGCTCCATGGTCCTAGCTTCTTCCAATATCAGCTGTAGGCTGGAATAAGTCTCATCTCTCACCCAGGACTCGTTCCTCTCTGGGCTCAGCTGCTCTGTTCTCTCCACAAGGTTAGCTGTAGACTATCAGGCGCTCTCTCTTCCAAGGGCCTCTGCAATGTCTATGGAGTCTGTGTGTTCTTCTCCTGTGTATTTATTTTCCTGGGCTCCAGCATCAAAACTCCAAACTCTCTCTTCTGCCATGTTTTTCTGAGCCCCCACCCACCAAGAAGGCAGGGACTCAATGTCCTACTGATGTGGCCCAATCAAAGCCCTGATTATAATTTAATCAAGTAAAAGTTAAACCTCTGAATTTAATACAATCAAAGGGGAACATGCCCAGAGGAACAGATCAGTTTACAAACATAGTCTGATATCTATTTTTGGAATTCATAGACAATGCCAAACTGCTACAAGATATAAGTATTACAAAAGAGGAACTAGAACTGACATTATTTACAAATAATGTAATCATCTACATTGAAAATCCTAAAGGATCTATGGAAATAATATGAGAAATTACAGGGGAGTTGAGCAAGATAGTTTGATATAAGAGTAAGTGGGGCAATGGAAGTATTCTACATGATCTTGCAATGATGGACACAGGCCATGTTACATATCATCAAAATTTATAAAAGTGTATGGGCAAAAATGGAAACCATAATGTAAACCATTGACTATGGTTGATAGCTATGTTTCGCTATTTGTATATCAGTTGTTACAAAGGTACCATCCACATATAAAAAGGTAGTAATACAAGAAGGGGGAAAAAGGGGAGGATGTTGGGTATATGGGAGTCCCCTGTATTCTGTATGTGACTTTACTGTGACCTAAAACTTTTTTGAAAACAAAATGAAAAAAAGTAAGACACTGGGGAATAAATGGAAGAAAATGTCACTGTATGTAAAGGACACCGGATATTACAGTGATGAAAGGCAAAATGTCAAAAAAAAAGTTTAAATATTTTTCATTATTTTTTAATATCCCAATCTTTTAATTTTATTTCATTTTTAGTTTTTTAAAATTTATATGTATTTTATTTCTTATTTTTAAACCTATCATTTCATTTTCCTATTAATTGTATTTGGCTATTTTATTGGCTTCATTCTTGAAGAAGCTTTGGATCACAGAAGGGTTACAAGTGGGATAGGGGAGGATCATTGGTGTGGGGTGTCAGTGATGGGGGATACATGGGAAGAAGTTCACCTGGGCAAACATATAGGGTGTACAAATATGTTCAAATGTTCATGGGGCATTGTCACGGTGCATGGAGATGCACAAAATAACCAAGGAATATTGAATTCCCATCCTGGAGAGCTCTGCCACATTCTCTAATGGAGCAGCAACAGTCCCTCAAGTGCAGGAGCAATGATCGGTGAAGGAGGGTGATCAATTGATGGGTCCTTGATATTGATTACTATGCTTAGGAGCCTTTGCTTTTGAAATTGAAACCTAGACTAGTGTTGTGGGGTGCCTAAGAGTTGCCTCCTTGTTGCTCAAATGTGTCCTCTCTCTAAGCCAAACTCAGCATATAAATGCATTAACTTCCCCCCAGCATGGGACATGACTCACAGGGATGAGCCTCCATGTCACCAAGGGATTACTACCAGGCACCAACTAGCAATGCAACTGGAAAAAGACCTTGAATAAAAGGGGGAAAGGTAAAGACAAATGAGTGTATATGGTTAAGAGACTTCAAAGTGAGTTGGGAGGTCATCCTAGAGGTAACGCTTATGCACATCTCATCAGGATCTCATGGACTGCCAAAATGGATACTACCCCAAATAGTGGGGTTCTTGAGTGCTCTGGAGACAAGTCCTATGGTCAGGGTAGATAGCTCCAGAATTTGGTGCCTTGCCAGTGGGCCCTACTTTGTGCCCCTGAGAGTGACAGAGTTGGACTCAATTATGGCTTCCTTACACATGGCTCATCTGTCCCTTCTATTTAAACCTATACTTGGTGCTGGAGTTTGTAGGTGCACATCCAAGAGACTGGAATCTTTGGGCTGTCCATGTGCCAGCTGGGCCCTGAGCTTCAGCAGAGTTGCAACACATACTCTCCAGTTCATTGGACTCACCAAGGACAACTAACAAGGAGGTGAGGATTGACATCCACCATACCAAGGAAACAAGAGAGTCTACAACTGCAAGCAAGAGAGTCCCATCCATCAGCTGTATGGGATCAAAGCTCCCTCTCAATTAGAGGTAGAGTGGACATCACCATGCCAGAATCCTCAGGATTGGGGAATGAACTATGGACTAGAGTGGACTTACTGGTATTCTACTATAGACATGTTGAGATTCTAGCACTGGAAGAAATTACAACATTGATGCAGTGGCAGTGGCCACTGGAGGCTCTGGGGGCAGGGAGAGGGAAAAACAGTTGTAATACGGGGGCTTTTTCGGGACTTGGGAATCATTCTGAATGACATTGCAAGGACAGATATAGGCCATTTTATATTGTCCCTTAACATGCAGAACTGTGTGGGAGACAGTGTAGACTAAAATGTTAACTATGGTCTATGCTCAGTGGCAATGCCCCAGGATGTGTTTATCAATTGCTATGAATGTGCCACACTAATGAAGGATGTTGTTTATATGGGAGGGTATGGGAGGTGTGGGGAGTGGGGCATATGGGCTTTTTTATATTTTGTGTGTAACATTTATGTAATCTAAGTATCTTTTAAAAAATAAAAAAAAATTATAAAAAAAGAGTAAGTTGGCTGGATATAGAAAAGTCAGTTGCATTTCTATTTATCAATAGCAAACAAGTTAAGTAGGATACATAATTGAAGTGGACAGTATTACAAGGTAATAGAGGATATCACATATCTAGGAATAAATGTTATAAAATATGTACAAAACTCCTATAAGAAACATTATAAAATGTTATTAAGTGATAATAAAGAAGACATAGATAAATGGAGAACTAAACCATGTACATGAATGTTAGTTCTACATCCTTAATAGCATTTGATCCTCAATCTCTTCCCATTCTAACTGCCTCTACCTTGACCCAGTCCAAAATCATTGCTCACCTGGATAACTGCTATAAATCAAGGGTCATCTTTACTTCCCACATCAAATTTCACAGACACAGAGAGACACCGAGTTAAAACCTTCACTACTGGAGGTTCCCTTATGGATACATTGCACTTCAAAATTCTAATAGATATTATGATTATCCTTCTGATATAAACCCCATGGTGTAGTAGTCATGAATTTTAGGTGAATTTTACCATACTCTCCAAACACTGGGGTGACCCTAATTAATTTAAACTAATCATGATAATCTTTTCCCCCCTGCTATCATGATTGATTCAGGTAACCCAGATACAACATTCATCATGCCACAGGATATGGTTCAGACGTGATCAATAAGCATGTAGGCTTAGGAATTTAGATTGATGATTGTACAAAGCAATGCATTATATTTTCCATTGGACAGGAACAATCAATAATGCAGTCCTGGTTATTGCCAGCAGCCATCTTATGACCTTGCAGGGAGCCAGCATTAGGATGAATCTGAGAGAAGAGATAGCAGAATTCAAGGGAGAGATTTGGATAAGAGATATATATTTTGTATTAGCAACACATAGATGGTATTTAAAGCTACGAGACTAGTTAAGGGAGGGAAATGAGTGTAGGTAGAAAAGAGATCTAAGGACAAAGCCTCAAGATTTGGGAGTTGCACAGTTAGCTTTATGGGAATGAGCTGAGATTTTCCTTGAAGGGCCAGAGGAAAAAATAACTCTGAGTTCAGTGACCCTAATGAAAGAAAATGTTCAGAAGTCTCTAAGAATCTGCTAACCAAAGTGTCCATAAGGACTTACAGATACTGGTTCAGTCATCCTAGTGGGGTATACTTTGGATTTCTCTAATCAAGAGGAGCAGGCTACTCTTAAGAGATAGTAGGTCAAGGTTCTCCTGAGCTGAGGAAAATATCTGTCACCTGGGCTCAGACAGGTAAACTTGGGTAGGTCAGAGGATGAGGTCTTAGTCTATGACATTTTGTAGGCTTTGTTTTCAATTTTGCCTATGCATAGGTTAGAGATGGAAAAATAAATAAGCATAAGGAAATTATTACTGGATATAACCAAAAGGACTGATTGAAAGTAAATTAAGAAAAAAAAACTGAACTCCAATTTTCTATCATGTGTTTCCAAAATTAACTGCCCTATGGATATCTTATGTAAAATGGGAGCCAGGGGACAAAGTTGAATTAGAACAGTTCCACAGGGAAACATAGGGACCCTGATATATGTTTATTTTTAATTAGACATCACAAGGGTTAATTATACAGGGTCATTAGAATAACAAATGCTCCAAATTATCTCTCTGACATGTGCAAAAGTGATGAGTTGCAAAATGTACTTTCCCAGAAACAAAAAATACTAAGCCCTACACTTTTTAAGTAGAACAACACTGAACTGGAATTGGTCCAGAGGAGAGAGATAATGAGGGTAATGGGACAGGGAATCAAATAAGTGCAGGAATTTTTAGCCTGAAAAAGAAATTATTCCAGGGTGGAAGAATATCTACAAATATTCAAAAGTTGTCATGTAAAAGATGAAAGAAGATTTATTTGTGTAGTTCTAGTAGAATAAAGAACTATTTCTCTCTCTTTTTTTTTTTTTTTTTACCCGGAGGTCCCGGGGATCGAACCTGGGTCCCTCCATATGGGAGACAGATGCCCAACCAGTTGAGCTACATCCGACCCCTGGAAGAACTATTTCTTGAAGTTGCAAAGTTGTTGATTTAGGATCAACATATGGTACAGTTCTACTTGTTCAACAATTGAACCATTTGCTTCACGAAATAATGAACTCCCAGTTCAAAACAATGTATAAGAATAGGTGGAATGGTTCTTATTTGGGATGCTGACAAGAGTAGTATAATATTGAATGGCTGTGGGATAAGAGGACCTTTAAGATCTAATTTAAGATATTTTGACTTTATGAAAAATAAAGTTTTTGCATCTTATTCGATTCAACACTGCATGTTATCATTTGAAGATTTATGTCATCCACATCCTTCTTTCTTCTTGCATTATTGGCAAAATCATTGAATTAGTGCCACACTATGGCTTTTCAAACAGACAGTAATCTTTGGCCAAAATTGCACATAATAGGTATTCAAAAATGTTTAATAAATGAAACTACTATGAATATCCTAACAACAATGCGATTCAGCTCACGTTTCATCATCTTTTTCACAAGAGTAGTATCAAGACATTCTTTTTTTTTTTTTTTTTTTAAGATTTTATTTATTTATTCATTTATCCCCCCCTTGCTGCTTGTGCTCGCTGGGTCAGCTAACCACGCCTTGCGGGCGGGCTTGCCTTCACCAGGAGGCCCCGGGAACCGAACCCGGAGCCTCCCATATGGTAAACGGGAGCCCTACTGATTGAGCCACAGCCGCTTCCCAAGACATTCTTGATATACCAAACCAGAAGCCTATTAAGAAATAGAAATAATAACAATAATAAAAACAGTTAACATTATTGATCACTTACTATGTGCTGGGCAGTCTTTTAAGCCTCTTAAATATATTACCTTATGACAACCCTTTGAAGTAAGTACTATTGTTAACCCCATTTTAAAAATAAGGAAACAGAGGCCCAGAATTATGTAACTTGCCTAAGGACAAACAGCTACTAAATTGCAGTCAGGATTCAAATCCAGGCACTCTGGCTCCAGAGCAAGTGTTATTAACACTATGCAGTTTGGCATGCCTTGGTTCAAAGGTAGTTCCATGTAATTACCCCATTCTTTTAAATTAGAAAAAAAATAATTTTACAGTTAATACGTAAATATCTTTTCATTGTAAAATTCAACCATTACTTATGAAGCTATAAGTTATCTTGACCAAGCCCCAAACCCAGTATCCTATCCAAATATAGCTAATGTTATCTGTTGTGTATTCTTCCAAATATTTTTAAACTTTTTATAATATATCATATATTTATATACACATATATGATGATATATGGTATTAATATATACATTATACTTAGCTCTTTTAAATATTAAAATAGAAATAGACATACTCTTCTGCAATTTGCTCTGTTTTGTTCAACAATATATCTTGGAGATCTTTTCATTACAGTACATAGAGATATCCTGCATTCTTTTAACTGTGGTATAATAATCTATAGAATTTAAATATTTTTAATTTAGTCATTACCCTGTTGGGGTACATTTGGGTTGTTTCAAATTTTTTGCTACTACAAGGCTGTGGGAGCTCCCATATGAATGTCTGATTTTGCCCATGTGTAAATGTTACTCTAGGGTAGATACAGAGAAGTGGAATTGCTACATCATTGAGGGTGTGGATTTTCATTTTAATACATACTGCTCAATTGTCACATAAAATGGCTGAACAAACTCACACTCCCTCTAGGAATGATAAGAACTTTACCAAACAGAATAGTACCTACCTGATCTAGAAAGTATTAAAGACATAGGGATAGAGGAGATCACAAATGGAGAGTTTAAACTATAGAATCTGTAACACCTGAGTTACATATTCACAGCCCTGACCACTCAGTTGAGCACTTAACTATCATATCCAATTATCTCTTTGATATCTCCACATTTAGTTGGCATTTCAAACTTAATGTATTAAAAACAGAACTTCCATCTCCACCCCCCCCCCCCATCAAAACCTGTTTCTTTCTCTGGCTTCCTAACTGGCACCACTCATCCAATTAATTACTCCAGTTAAAATGCTACCTTTTTAGTCAATCTTGTTTCATCTATACCTATCACCAATGGCCCCATTTTGAAGCAAAACATCATCACAATACCATTATCACATATAAAAATAGCAGCTATTCCTTATCATCAAATTATCTATTCAGTGTTGAAATTTTCCTCGTTGGCTCATACATATTTTACAATCGCTTTGTCTGAACTAGGATCCAAACAAGTTGCATGTGTTGGATTTCATGGAGATGACTCTTTAAACTCTTTTAATCTATAGGTTTCATGTCTCTTTTTCTTCCTTTCAATGTATTTGTGGAAAAAAACCAGTTGTTTGTCCTGCAGAATTTCCCACACTCTGGATTTTGCTAATTGCTCCTCCCCCACAGTGTCATTTAACTTCTCCCAAGGTTCCCTAACTCATTAACTGGTATCACCACTGACAAGGTTCTGTGAACCCTGTATTTCCTGTAATTAGGTATAAAGTTTTATCAGATTAAGATTCAATTGTTAGTAAGAATAAGTCATGGGTGGTGGTGGTCGTACTTTCTATGCACCACATCAAGAAGCACATTATGTCTGGTTATCTTTTTTGTTTGTTAATACTGATTAGTTTGTTCAAGTGTTGCCATCCTGATATATCCATTATAAAGTTACTCTTACATCAGGTTTTCACCTAATGGTTATAGCAATTATTGATGATCATTGCCTAGAACTATCATTTCATTTCGGGTTGCAAAATGATGATATCTTATCATTCTTCCTGCATTTATAAACCAGAATTCTTCTATCAAGAAACACTTTTCCCCCATAAACTACTTGGTTACCCTGAATTCCTTTGTCAAGAAAGTTAGGATAAATGTTTATTTCCATTTAATTACCAATTATTCTATACAGTGTATTAGTCAGTGTTCTCTAGAGAAACAGAACCAACAGGAGATATATGTGAATATTATGAGATTTTTAGAAGAATTGTCTCACATAACTGTGGAGTTGGGCAAGTCCAAATCCCATAGGGCAGGCAGCAGACTGGGAACTCCAGTGAAAGTTTTTGATGAAATCCCCAGGAGAAGTTGGCTGGCTGAAGAAGAGATGGAAATTTTCCCTTCTAACTGCTGAAATTTTCACTCCTTTTAAGGTCTTCAACTAATTGGCTGAGACTTCTCTCATTGTTGAAGGCAATCCCCTCAGTTGATTGTAGATGTAATCAGACATAGATGCAATCAACTTACTGATGATTTAAGTCCACAAAATACCTTCACAGTAACACTCAGACCAGTGCTTTCTTGACCAAACAAATGGGCAGCATAACCTTGCAAAGTTAGCACATGAACTTAACTATCACAGCCACCCCATGTCAACTTGGCAGCCACACTCATCTCTTTAAACCATACCTAATCTCTAAATAGATTTTGGTACTGGGAGAGTAGGATGCTGCTATTGAAAATACAAAAAAAAAAAAAAAAAAAAGTGGAAACAGCTTTGGAATTGAGAAATGAGTAGAGGTTGGAAGAATTATTCAGGGCATGATAGAAAAGACCTAGATTGTACTGAAGAGACTGTGGGTAGAAATATGGATGTTAAAAGTACTTCTGATGAGGCCTTAGAAGGAAATGATGAAGGTATTATTGCAAAACTGGAGGAAAGGTGATCCTTGTTTTAAAGTGGCAGAGAACTTGGCAAAATTGAGTTCTGATGCCAGATGGAAGGCAGATTTGAAAATGATCAGCTTTGTTATTTAGCTGAGGATATTTCCAAGCTAAATGTAGAAAGTGCAACCTGGCTTCTCCTTGTAGCTTATAGTAAAATGCAAGAGAAAAGGGATTAGCTGAGAATCGAACTCCTGGGCACAAAGAAACCAGAAATCGATGGTTGGGGAAATTCTGAGCTTCCAGAAAGTGAGTTCACAGAGAATAGGGCTCCATGTCAGGGTTAACCTGAACATGGATTCAGTCAGACATTTCTCTTCTTAAGTCAAGAGAGTGTGCAGACCAATGTGTGTGACAAGGTTGTGTCTACTCCAGCACTTGGAAAGGGCAGGACTTCCACCCTATTGTTCACCCCAGTTTTCTCAGAAGTTTGATCTTGTGCTGTGGGGATAACAAAAAGTCTAGCCATCACCCTAATCCTTGGAGAGAGTGGAGTCTTCACTCCAGTATTCACTGAGACCATGGCCACTGCAAAAACACTTGGAAAGGGTGGGGCTGCCACTCTACCCTTCCCAGAGGACAAAACATTGTTCCATAAATGATTCTCAGACATTGAAATCTAATGGAGTATACCCTACAGGGTGTTGGAATTGTTTGGGACAACATGACCCCTGTTTTCCTTCCAATTTCTCCCTACAGGAATGGGAATGTTTATCTTATGCCTGCCCCTCCATTGTATAATGGAAGCAGATAACTTGTTCTCTAGGGGAATTGTGCCCCAGGACAGACTGTACCCATAACCTATTTTGAGACTTTGTTACTGAAATTACTTAAGGCTTTTGGGATATTGTGATGGATGAATGTATTTTGCATATGGAAAGATGAATGTATTTTGCATATAGAAAGAACATATTTTTTTTTTGGGTTCCAGAGGGTAGAGTTCAGTGGTTTGAAGCTGTTTGTATCCCAGAGAACAGTTTCTTGAATTTAATCCTTTCCTGTGGTGTAAACTCATTGTAAGTAGGACCTTTGATGAGGCTACTTCGGTTAAGGTATGAAGCACCTCATTCAGGATGGGTCTTAATCATATTACTGGAGTCCTTTATAAACAGAATGACGAGAGAGAGAGAGAGAGAGAGAGAGAGAGAGAGAGAGAGAGAGATCAATCCACAGAAACAAGAAGCTGAAAGCAGCAAAACTTGAAAAAGAAAGGAGAGACCAGCAGACACTGCCTACTGCCTTCCCACGTAGAAGAGTAGCCAAGGATTGACAGCAGCCAGTCTTCAGGAAGAAAGCATTGTCTTAATGATACCTTGATTTGGATATTTTCCTGGCCTCAAACTATAAGCTACTAAATTCCCATTGTTCAAACCAATGCATTTCATGGAATCTGCTTTGGTATTAGCAGAGGAAACTAAAACATGGTTATTGGTAAAATAATGTCATGGATCAAATAAACCCAAAATCTCAGAGGTTTACAACAAGTATTTATTTCTTATTCACAGATCTGCTGGTCATTTGTGGTCCTGCTGGGCTCTGTTGGGCTTGGCTGGGCATGACTCCAGACTTAGGTTTCAGTTCAATCTGCTCCATGCATCTTATCACTGTGGGATTACACCATGGGTTACTCAGGGCAGGTTATTCTTATAGCAGATGGCAGAAATGCAAGAACAAGCCAATTCACAAGCACAGTTAAAGCTTCAACTTGCATTATATCCATCTACATTCTAGTAGCCAAAGTAAGTCACTTCATGTTAGAGTGTTCTATTATCAACTTCATTGAGCTAGTAACTACATTTCCCACAATCCCCTTCTTTGAATGGTTCCATATTAGAAGAACTTGTGTGAGTTTGGGGAGGTGGAAGTAAAGCAGTGGCCATAATTCTTAGAGGGTTTTTGTGATCAGATACTGTTCTAGTTATCTATTGTTATGTAATAAACCACTCCAAAACTTAGTGGCTTAAAAATTTATTACCTCTTATGGTTTTTTGGGTTGACTGAATTCAGCTGAGTGGATCTCAATTGAGGTCTCACATTCAGTTGCATTTGGATAGTGTCTGGGACTGGATTCATCTAAAAGCTCAAGTTACTGGACTTCCAAGATGGTTCATGCAAATGGTTGGCAATTCATGCTGACTGTTGGCTGAGAGCTCACTGGGGTTGTGGACTAGAGCACTTACATGTGGCCTCACCATATGGTTTGAACTTCTAGCAGCATGGAAGCTGGGTTCCAAGAGGGAGTATCCCAAAAGTGAGTGTTCCAGGGGAAGGAATCAGAAGTTTTCATGTCAGTTAAATGCTGGTCCCAGAACTGGCATAGTTCCAGTTATACCATACTCTATTGGTTAAAGTAGTCACATGGAGTTCCCAGGCTCAAAGAGGTGAAGTAATAGACCACCTATTGGTGGGTGAATGGCAAGGTCATGTTGCCGAAGAGCATGTAATATGGAAGATATTGTTGCTGTCATCTTTGAAAAATACAAATCTGCCACAGATATGGTGATGGAAAGATGGAGAAGTGCTTGTCAGATTTCAGTTTGTCATCACTCTCCTCTGATCAGCATCCAAATCTTCTTTGTGACTGCTGACCCTGTTGAACAACAACAGCCTCAGACACACCTCAAATATTAGTTCCTAATTGGTGATACTTTATACAGAGGCAAAATCTTCCTATAGACCACTACATAAATGTCTCAGTTTTCCTGAGCTGTTATGAAAAATACTATATGATGTGTTGGCTTAAACAACAGGAATTTATTGACTCATGGTTTCAGAGGCCAGAAGTCCATATTGAAACATTGGCTAGAAGGCTTGCTTCCTACTAGGTGAGTAACATTCTGACGGGCCAGCAATCCTTGGGTTTCTTGGCTTTGCCATCACATAGTAATGCCCTTCCCTTTCTCTTCTGAGTTCCTGTTGACTACTAGCTTCTGGCTCCTCCCTGCAGCTTTCTCTGTCTATGACTGAATTCTTCTGCTTATAAAGAATTCCAGTAATCCAGATTAAGACCCACCCTGATTGAGTTGGTCCATACCTTAACTAAAATAACATCTTCCAAGGACCTTATTTACAATGGGTTCATACCCACAGGAATGCTGATTAAGATTAAGAATATGTGTAAATTGAGGTACATAATTCAATATACTGCAGTGAGCTTCCACTAAACCATCCTACTTTACTGGATGGATGTGTTTGGCTTTTCAAATCCCTTGAAAATTTCTAACTTTTCCATTCACTCTAGTGCTTAAGGAGACTGTTCAGTAACTCTTTCTCCGATCCTTAACCCCATAACCTTAAGGAATTGAATTCTGCCAATAAGCTTGGAAAAAGAACCTGAGCCTCAGATGAGATTGCAGACCTGGCTAACACTTTGATTTAAATTTAATTTAAACACTTTAAACTATCCTGGTGAGACCCTCAGCAGAAGTTCCAACTAACCTGTGACTGGACTCCTGACTCACAGAAACTGTGCAGCCTTCAATGTTTTTGGCCACCTCCATGGGACTAGATATGATAGGGACTTGGGATTCTATATCTAAAAAAAAATAAAAGTTTGAATCTCTCGTCTCCTCAAAATTCCCAACATTCTCAGTTGTTTCTATAAAGCGCTTGAGATCAGGGGAGAGGGGAAGCAGAGAGAGTGATCAGGGGGTACAGAAGGAGAAAGAAGCTCCACACCAGACCTATGCATTTACTTTGGGTTGCAAGTGGACACCTGCTGAGGCTCAATAAATGACTTCTAATGTTTTTACTTCACTAAAGGCTTTATATGTTCATTGCTTTCACAATTATAGCATTGGAGGCCATTTGACTCAGCAGCCACAGTGTACACTGCCTTTTGATTTGGACCACATGGTTTGCTGCTCCACTCTCATGATAGTATCCCTTCCTCCTCCTACCCAGAGAGTGAGCAGCAAACAAAGCCCCATTTGGATGACTTTTTCAATCCTTTGTCTCATTAACAAGAAGAACAGTGGGGGACCCTTACTCCTATCTTGTACCACCCACCACTGGGGAAAGAGCATTCTCTCTTTGATCCTGGAGAGTCTTCTCATATCCCCTATCACAGCATGTACCTATCCTTATTGCCTAAACAGTCAAGATTTGTGAAGGGACTGGGATATTATCCTACTTACAAGTTACGAGTTAAGCTATTACTGTTTCACGGATGCTGGCAGGAGACATGATATCCCTAGATACATACTTGAAAATGCAGTGGGTTGCATTACAGGAGAGGAACACTGATATTGGAGAATTCACCACTTCTACAGTGAGAAACTACTCTTTGTCCAAGTTGGAGATATTAACTCATCTTTCTAGGTTTCTTGCTGCAAGCACAACCTTGAGAAATGGGCCAGGTAGAGAGTGCTTAGGTCCTGTCATTCTTGGCATACTCAATAAGAATTTGCAGGTATGCTCAGGGCCCACCTTCAGCTGGCTCTCCCAAGTGAAAAAAATGCTCACTCAAGAAGAAATAGGTCACTTGAGTATTCCTATGTCTATTAAAGAAATTGAATTTGTAGTTAAAAGCCTATACACACACACACACACACACACACAAAACACCTTCCAGACTCATATGGCTTCACTGGTGAATTCTACCAAATTCTACTAAAAAAGTCTGTTCTACACAAACTCTTCCAGAAAACTGAAGAGGAGGGCATACTTATCAACTTATGCTATGAGGCTAGCATTACTCGGATAGCAAAACCAAAGATGTTACAAAAAATTACTAGAAACTACAACCAATATCCCTTGAGCACTTAAACGGAAAACTCCACAACAAAATATTAGGGAATTAAATTCAATAATATAAAAAATAATCGATAAAAAACTTTAAGAAATAATAAATGAAGTCTCTTAGCCACTTGAATTCATTTGTCTTTACCTTTTCCCCCTTTTATTCAAGGTCTTTTTCCAGTTGTGCTGCCAGTTGGCACTTGGTATTAATCCCTCGTTGCCAGGGAGGCTCATCCCCGGGAGTCATGTCCCACATTGGGGGGAAGGTAATGCATTCATATGCTGAGTTTGGCTTAGAGAGAGGCCACATTTGAGCAACAAGGAGGCTCTCAGTTGGCAACCCTTAGGCACCCCATAACAGTAAGCTAAGTTTCAGTTACAAGAGCAAAGACTCATAAGGGTAGTCATTCAAAGTCTTCAAAAGACCTTGAATAAAAGGGGGAAAAGGTAAAGACAATGAGTTCAAGTGGCTAAGAGACTTCAAAGAGAGTCGGGAGGTCATCTCAGAGGTAACACTTATGCACACATCAGTAGGATCTCATAGAACAAAAAAGTGGATAACACCCCACACAGAGGGGCTCTCGAGGGCTCTGGAGACACCCAGGTCCTATATAAGGGGGGATAGCCTCAGAGATTGATGTCTTATTAGTGGGCTCTACTTTGGAATCTGTGCTCCTGAGAGTGACAGAGTTGGACTCAAATAAGTCCTCCCTGCACATGGTCCAACAGTCCCTTCTATTCAAACCTATATGTGATGCTGGAGTTTTTAGGTGTACTTCCAGAGACTAGAGCCTCTGGCCTATCTATGTGCCAGCTGTGCCTGGAATCTCGGTGGAGCTGCAACTCCTACCCTACAGCTCAATGGACTCATCCAAGTCACCTGGCAAGGAGACGACAATGGGCAACGGCCATCCCAGGGAATGGAGAGGGCCTGCAGCTGCAGGCAGGATAATCCCTTCCACCATATCCATGGGATCTAAGCCCTCTCTCACTTGGAGGTGGAGTGGACGTCATCTTCCCAGTCCCCTCAGGATTGGGGGAAGAGCTATGGACTAGAGTGGACTTAATGGTATTCTGCTGTAGACATATTGTGATTCAAGCAATGGAAGAAATTATAAAAGTGAGGTGGAGCCGGTGGCCACTGGACACTTTCGGGGCAGGGAGGGGATGTGCAGTTGAAATACAGGGGCTTTTTCGGGATTTGGAGGTTGTCCTGAGTGCCGTTGTGGCAACGTATGTAGGCCATTTTAAATCAGCACACACCATTCAGAACTGTGTGGGAGAGAGTGTGGTCTACGATGTGAACTGTGGTCTATGGTTGATGGCAAGGCCCCAGGATGTGTAAGTCCATTGAGGGTGATGGGCCACACTTGTGGGAGATGTTTGTGTGGGATGTGGTGGGAGGTGGGGAACATGGGAATCCCAGTAGGTTCCATGTAATATTTTAGGTAATCGAAGCACCTCTTAAAAAAAAAAAATATATCTATCTATCTATATATATATATAAAGAAATAATAAATGAATTTAAGACTCACAGGACATAAGATCAACACACAAAAATCAATCATATTTCTATACACTACCAGCATACAATTTCAAACAAAAATTTTAAAAATAAAACCAAGTACAATAACTCCAAAAAGTAAAATTCTTAAGGTATAAATCTAACAAAACTTATGTAGGATCTGTGTGTTGAAAGTTAAAGAACACTAATGAAAGACATCAAAGAAGAATTAAATAAATGGAAAGACATATCATGTTCATAGATTGGAAGACTCATCATAGTGATGTCAATTATCCCAAAATTGATCTATAAGCTTAGTGCAATTCTTATAAAAATGCAAGGAAGAATTTTCCTTGCAGACAAGCCGATTCTAAAATGTATAAGGGAAGCAAAGGAACTATAATAGCCAAAACACTTTTGGAAAAAAATAATAAAGTTGGAGTGATAACAATACCTGATTTTAAGAATTACTATAAAGCTAGAATAGTCAAGACAGTGTGGTAGGTTTTACTGGGAAGATGGCATAGGAGTAAGTCAGACAGGGCACATCTCTCATATGAAACAGGGAAGAAAGGGAAGAAGTTGTCAGAGGGACCTACTTTGTGGATCTGCAGACCAGGAGAGTGCCACATGTATTGTCCAGGAGGGATTGGGACAGAGAGACAAAGAGACCAAAAGGAAAACTGAGTTACTAGCCCATACAGCTAGGAATGTTTCCCATCCCCCATCTTCAAGGCAAACAGCCTCATAAAACCTGCTTCGGAGCAGCCAACAGAGAGGAGAAAGGAAATATTCCTCCCTGGGAAGATGGAGGATGCAGTGGAGGGCTGATTGTGGTTTCTCTTCAGTGAGTTTAAATAACATAGTCCAGCTTTGCATCACTGGCTCAGAAAATCCAGTGTGTGAAAACGGAAAGATTCATCTCTGTGGAAAGGTGTGCTGAAGAATGCCATCTGCTGGTAGCTGTGAAAGTAAAGGAAGACAAGGCTTATCTCTCATTCCTTTCCAAACCCTACTGTTCTAGTCTGTATCCCATTAGTGGGTTAGTGACCCTGTTTTGAGCTGTGAAACAAACAAACAAACAAACAAACAACAACAAAAACACTAGGCAAGAGAGAGCAATTGACCAATAGAGTAAAATCACCAACATAATTAGATACTTAGATATCAGCAAAAAATTACAAGTCATACTAAGAAACAGGAATAAATGGCCCAGCCAAAAGAAAAAAACAAGAATCTTGATGAGACACAGGATTTTAGACAACTAATCAATGATGTTCACACAAATCCCCTAAGTCAATTCAAGGAGTTGGAGGAAAATATGACTAAAGAGATAAAGGATATTAAAAAGACACTGTGTGGACACCATAGAGGCCAGTGCCCATCTTCCACTGGAGGCACAAGCTGCCTCAGGAGCTATTTTGTGGCTGGAGTTGGAAGCTCCATTTCCCAAAAATGGGGGAGGAAGAGATGGTTGGCCACCGACTTCAGCTACTGATTAGTAAATTTGGCTGGCTAAAGTAAATCCTAAGAACAGTTTGACCCTGTCCAAGTTGGAAAGAAACCAGTAGCTGCCATTTTAACTGCTCCCAGCATGAGGGAAAGTGGGGTTGATTGAAAATCACAGGGTTGGTAAGGACCGACTTCTTTCCACCCAGATCCGATTGCAGCCTTAGCCTAGGCTCCTGCACCACCTGTGGTAGGGAAGAAGCTGGCAAGTACTGCACCAGCCTGTCTAGGCAACCACAGGTGCTTTCAGCCAACACAGACTGAATAGTTGGACATCTGGGGCTCCATCCCTGCACACCAATAAGATAGGAGAGGGGCTGTATTTCCTCAGCCTCTCTGGGCAACTGCAGGCACTTTCAGCCTACACAAACTGGTTTGTTGAGTGCCTTCAATTCCATTTCCACCCCATCTAACCCCATAGGATAGGAGAGGAGCTGTGTTTTTTTAGTCTCTCCAGGAAACTGCAAGCACTTTCAACCTGCATGAACTGGTTTGTTGATCACCTTCAATTCCATCTTCACCCCTGCTCCACCATAGGATAGGAGGGAGCTGGTGTTTCCTCAGCCTCTCAGGGCAACTTCAGGTGCTTTTGGCTGGCACAATCTTGACTGTAGGGTGCCTGTGGCTCCACCCCCACCCCTGATAGGAGGAGGGAGGGGCAGTGTTTCCCCAGCCTTTTTGAGTAACTACAGGTGCTTTTGGCCCACCTGAATAGTCAGACACCGGTAGCTCCATCCTTGTCCCCAAGTAGGATAGGAGGGGAGCTGTTTCCTCAGCCTTTCTTGGCAATGGCAGGCCCTTTTTGCTTGCACAGACTGAACTGTTAAGTATCTGTGAATCCACCCCCACCATCTAATAGGATAAGAGGGGGCTGGTGTTTTCTCAGCCCCTCCAGGCAATGGGAGATACTTTCAGCCTACAGGGACTGAACTATTGGGTACCTGTGAAACCAGCCCCACCACCTAATAGGATAGGAAGGAGCTGGTGTTTCTTCAGGCTCTCCAGCAACAGCAAGCATTTTCAGCAGACACAGACTGAACTGTTGGGCATCAGTGGTTCCATTCCCAACCCCTAAAGGGCAGAAAGGACAATATTCCTTCAGCCTCTCAGGGCAACAGCAGGTACATATGGCCCACAGGGATTAGATTATTGGGCATTCCAGAGGGTCCATCCTAAACCCTTGTGGGGGGGGCAGTGTCGCAACAGTCTACCTGGGCAACTGTGGTCATTTTGGACCCACACAGCATAGATTGCTGCCCACACCTACAGGTCAGTCCTTGCCCTAGGCAGCAGAGGAAGGGGTATAAAGTTTCATCAGCCTCTCCAGACAAATACAGATGGCCTTGCCTTGCATGACTTGGGTTATTACACATGGCTGCAATTCTGTCCCTACCCCTGGCAGAGAATAAAGGTGGGAAAAGCTTCATTGGTTCCTAGGGCAATGTGGGCAGCTTCAGCCTCCACAGATTACAGCACCAACTAAATCTTCAGTCCTTATTACACAACCAGCAAGGGAGAAAGGGCAAAGGAAGCCCTAAACTAAAGAGAGAAACTGTGCCCAGAATAAATACATCTAGTAAGCCAGATGCCAAGATACCAACAAAAAATTACAATCCATATGAAAAAGGAAGATATGGCCCAGTTAAAGGGAAAAGATAAGCCTCCAGATGACATAAAGGAGTTGAGACAACTAATCATAGATGTTAAAAAAAATCTCCTTAATAAATCCAATGGCATGCCTAAAAAGATTAAGGATATTAAGAAGACACTGGGTGAGCATAAAGAAGAATTTGAAAGCATACATAGAAAAATAGCAGATCTTATGGGAATGAAAGGTACAAAAAATGAAATAAAAAATACACTGGAGACATATAACAGAAGATTTGAAGAGGCAGAAAAAAGCATCAGTGAGCTTGAAGACATGGCCTCCAAAAGAACAGATGAAAAAAGAATGAAAAAATTGAACAGGGTCTCAGAGAACTAAATGACAGCAAGAGATGTGCAAACATATGTGTCATGGGAGTCCCAGAAGTAGAATAGAAGGGAAAGGGGGCAGAAGGACTATTTGAAGATATAATGGTAGAAAATTTCCCAATCGTATTGAAGGACATAGATATCTGTGTCCAAGAAGCACATCATCCTCCCATCTGAAAAAAATCCAAATAGACCAACTCTGAGACACATACTAATCAGAATGTCAAATGCCAAAGACAAAGAGAATCCTGAGAGCAGCAAGAGAAAAGTGATGCATAACATATAAGGGATAGCCAATAAGATTAAGTGCTGATTTTCATCAGGAACCATGGAGGCAAGAAGGCAGTGGCATATTTAAGATACTGCAAGAGAAAAACTGTCAGCCAAGAATCTTGTATCCGGCAAGATTGTCTTTCAAAAATGAAGATGAGTTTAGAATAGTCACAGATAAACAGAAACTGAGAGAGTTTGTAACCAAGAGACCTGTTTTGCAGGAAATACTAAAGGGAGTGCTACAGCCTGAAAAGAAAAGACAGGAGAGAGAGGCTTGGGATAGTCTAGAAATGAGGATTATATCAGTAAAAACAACTAAAAGTGTAAAAAGAGTGGTGAAAATAAAATAGGACAGATAAAACCTAAAGGTCAAAATGGGTTATTATAAGAACTGCCTTTACAATAATAACATTGAATGTTAATGGATTAAATTCCCCAATCAAAAGACAACAACTGGCTGAATGGATAAGAAAATATGAGGCATCTATATGCTGTCCACAAGAGACTCACCTTTAGACACAAGGATAACAATATTTTGAAAGTGAAAAGCTGGAAAAAGTAATTCCATGCATGCAGTAACAAAAAAAAAAAAAAAAAAGCTGGAGTAGCTATACTTATATCAGATGAAATAGCCTTTAATAGCAAAACTGTTATTAGAGACAATGAAGGACATTATATATTAATAAAAGGGATAATTCACCAGGAAGAAATAATAGTCATAAATGTATATACACTTAACCAGGATGTCCTAAGGCACATGAGGCAAACACTGGCAAAACTGAAGGGAGAAATAAACATCTCCACAATTATATTTGGAGACTTCAATACACCACTCTCAGCGTTGGATAGAACTTCTTGGCAAGGATCAATAAAGAAACAGAGAGCTTGCATAATATGATCAATGGACTAAACCTAATAGACATATACAGAACATTGCTCCCCAGAAACAGCAGGATATACATTCTTTTCAAGTGTTCATGGATATTTCTCCAGGATAGACCATATGTTGGATCACAAAGCAGATTTCAATAAATTCAACAAGATCAAAATTATACAAAGGACTTTCTTTGATCACAATGGAATAAAGTTGGAAATCAACAAGAGGTGGAAAAGGAAAAGCACACAAATATATGGAGATCAAACAACACACACTTTAAAACTTAGTGGGTCAAAGAAGAAATTTTAAGAGAAATCAACAAATATCTTGAGACAAATGAAAATGAGAACACAACATATTAGAACCTATGTGATGCAGTAAAGCAGTCCTTAGAGGGAAATTGATAGCCCTCAATACTTATATTTAAAAAGAAGAAAGCTAAAATCAATGACCTAATGATACAGGTGGATGAACTAGAAAAAGGACAGCAATCTTCTACCAAAGTAAGTAGAAGGAATTAATAACAAAGATCAGAGCAAAAATAAATGAAACTAAGAGTGGAAAAACAATAGAGAGAATTAACAAAACCAAAAGTTGGTTCTTCAAGAAGATTAATGAAATTGAGAAACCCTTAGCTAAACTAACAAAAAAAAAAAAAAAAAAAAAAAAAAGAGAGAAGGTGCAAATAAATGAAATAGTAAATGAAAACAGGGATATTACTACCAACTTCACAGAAATAAAAGAGATCACAAGAGGATACTATGAAAAACTGTATGCCAAAAAATCTAGACAATGTAAATGAAATGGAAAAATTCCTACAAACCTACGAACAACTTACATTGACCCCAGAAGAAATAGAAGACTTCAACAAACCAATCACAAGTAAAGAGACTAAAACAGTCATTAAACAACTCCCCAAAATGAAAATCCCAGGATCAGATGGATTCACAGTTGAGTTCTACCAAGCTTCAAAAAAGATTTAATACCAATCTTATTCAGTTCTTCCAAAAAATTGAACAAGAAGTAATGCTACTGAACCATTCTATGAAGCCAATATCACCCTAATACCAAAGCCAGATAAAGATACTATATAAGGAAAACAAAAAAAAAAGATACTATATAAGAAGGAAATTACAGGCCCATTTCCCTAATGAATATGGATGGAAAAATCCACAATAAAATACTTGCTAATCGAATCCAGCATCACATTAAAAGAATTATTCATCCTGATCAAGTGGTTACTATACCAGGCATGCAAGGGTGGTTCAACACAAGAAAATAAATTAGTATAATACACCACATTAATAAATCAAAGAAGAAAAGTCACATGTTATTATCAATTGATATAGAAAAGGCATTTGACAAAATACAGCATCCTTTCTTGTTAAAAATGCTACAAATATAGGAATTAAAGGAAACTTTCTCAACATGATAAAGGCCATATATGAAAAACCCACAGCTGACACAGCACTCAATGTTGAAAAACTGAAAGCTTTCTTGTGGAGATCAGGATGAAGACAAGATGCCCACTGTCACCACTGTTGTACAATATAGTGTTAAACGCTCTACGTAGAGCAATTAGGCGAAAAAAAAAAAAAATAATAATAATAATAATAAAAGACATCCAAATTTGAAAGTAAGAAGTAAAACTTTTGCTATTCGCAGATGATATGATCCTTGTATTAGTCAGCCAAAGAGGTGCTAATGTGAAATACCAAAAATGGGTTGGTCTTTATAAAGGGTATTTATTTGGGGTAGAAGTCCACAGATACCAGGCCATAAAGTGTTAAGTTTCTTCTCACCAAAGTTCATTGCCACGTGTTGGAGCAAGACAGCTGCCAACGTTTACCAGGGTTCAGGCTTCTTGTGCTCTTCTCTTCCCAGGGCTTAGCTCTTCTGGTTCCTCCACGAGGTCAGCTGTATACTATCAGGCAAATGGCTGACTTCTCTTCTTCTGGGGCCTTTTCTCCAACATCAAAACTGCTTCTCAAAAACTGCTACTCAAAACTGTTCTTGCCATGCCTTTTATATTTGATTCCCACCCACCAAGGGGTGAGGCTCAATGCCCTAATCATAACCTAATCATGCCGATTAACAGATCAGTTTACAAGCATGATCCAATTATATTTTTTGGAATTCATAATTACATCAAATTGGCCAACGGTTACAATCCTATACATAGAAAGTCATAATCTCCTACAAAGTTGCTAGAGCTAATAAACGATTTCAGTAGAGTGTCAGGGTACAAGATCAATATGCAAAAATCAGTGGTGTTTCTATACACTAATGATGCACAATCTGAAGAGGAAGTCAGGAAACAAATCCATTTACAATATTGACTAAAAGAATCAAATATTTAGGAATAAACTTAACCAAGGATATAAAGCACTTGTATTCAGAAAACTGCAATGCATTGCTAAAAGAAATTTTTAAAAACACCTAAATAATTAGAATATTCCATGCTCATGTTAGGAAGACTAAATATAAATAAGATGTCAATTCAACCCAAATGGAAAACACAATAATCAAATTTGTTTGGAAAAGTAAGGGGCCCCAAAATAGCCAGAAACACCTTAAAAAGGGAAAGCAAAGTTGGAGGACTCTCACTTCTGGACTTTAAATCCTATTATGGGATTGTGGGAACATGGCCATAGGGTTAGGTAGATAAGGCTCAGTTCTCACTAAACAGAGAAAGAGCCAAAGGTTGCCTTGGGGACCTGCTTTGGGGTACAGCAGACCAGGACACTACTTCACAACTTCCAGGAGAGTGATGGAGAGAGAGATAAAGAAGGTGAAACAGCAAGATGTGAGTTGTTCTCCTCTGCCTCACCTCTGAAATATTAAGCAAGGGTAGAACTGGTGAATTGAATTGCATCTAACCGAGAGGAGAGCAAGCATCTTCCTCCCTGCCAGCTGCTTTGGATATATATATATATAGAATGGGAAGGTGTTCTGAGTCATCCAGGAGAGTACTGGAAAGATAAAGAAGCCAAAGGAAAACCATGAGTTGCTCGCCCTGTGGCTGGAAGCTGCACAAATACCCCACCCTCAGGGCAAATAGCTTAGGTGGAGCCACTGGCTCCCTAATCTGAACAGAGTGTGAAGGCAGATGCCCTGGGAGGAAGAGGTGTCTGGAAGGGTGTAATGTTGTTTCTTGCAGTGAGTTTGGCCAGCTGAGACCGCTTAGAATATCAGAAAGGACCCCGACTTGACAGGCAGAGGGGAGGGGGATCTCCTCAGGCAGACTGTCATGCCTAGTCACCCAGGTAAAGAGAGGAGGCAGGGACAGACAGGTGCTTAATCATCAGGACTCTGAGAAACTGCAAGTAATCTAAGCTACCCTAGGGAAAGGGGGCAGATAAGCTTCTGAAAGGCTAACTAATCTAAGGAGACACTTTAGCTCAGTGGAAGAATTCCTGCCTTGCATATAAGAGATCACTGGTTTGATTCCCAGCTCATAGAAAAGTGACCCACTGGATTATTGGGCATCCAGCTGAAACTATATGGCAGGGAACATATTGACCCACTCTTTTTGTATTAGATTTTCTTGGATCTCTTATTTTTAAAAAAGAAAGTTTCCTTAAAAAATTTTTTTCCTCACTAAAACCCAGTTCAAAACCTGCAGAGGGCAGGCTGCAGGGTGATTGATGAACACCAGCAGCCTGAGAAGATCCTTAGGAGTCTAGCTGTTTATCCATGCTTATTTTTTATTTTTGTTCTTTTTTTTTTCTTTCTCTCTCTTTTAAAATTAGTTGCTGCCATCTTGTTTCTTGTTTGTTGTGTTTCCCTTTCCTATGCTTCCCTGTTTTGTTTTACTTTTTTGTTTATTTAATTTTTCTACCTATTCTATTTCTTCTCTCTCCATCTTTCAATCATCTGTTTTCTGTTGTTGTTGTTTCATTCCACCTCTTTTTCTTTGGTCTTCAATTTTTCTTGTTTTTGTTTCTCACTCCTTTTTTCTCTGTTTTCTTTCTTTTTTACTTTTTTCCTTTCTTTTCCTTTTTCTTTTCCTCTCTTCTCATCATCTGGACTTTTAATTCATTCTATATATTTTTCTCTATTCTGTTTCTCATTTCATTATTTCTGTTCCACTTTTTTTATTTTTATTCCTCTGTACTTCTTAGTTATGTTAATTATTCATTTTCCTAGGTCTTGTACGTTACCCTTCTACCTTATATTATTATTATCACTATTATTTTTTTCTATCCCTATCTTTTTCCTTTTCTGTGGCCCTAATTATTTTTTGAGTGAACATAGACAACAGCAAGAAAAAGGAATAATCAGAATGAAGTGTCAAAGTGAAAACTTACCACACACAAAAAAACAACAAAAAATAAAACCCTAGAATAGAGACAGAACCTAGTCAACTGAAAAAAACCCATCAAGATAAACAGATGACTAGACACCAACAAAAAATTACAAGCCATGCTAAGAAACAGGAAGACATAGCCCGGTCCAAAGAACAAAACTAAAAACCAGGAGGTGATGCAGAGTATATCCAAACAAATATCATGAATCAATTTAATGAAGTGAAGTGAAGGAAGAGATTAAAGATACTAAGAAAACACTGGAAGAATGTACTGAAGAAAGTGTAAACATACATAAAAAGATAACGGATATGATGATGATGAATGGTACAATCCAAGAAATAAAAAATACACTGGAAGCACATAACAGCAGATTTGATATGGCAGAAGAAAGAAACTGTAATGTGGAAGGCAATACATTGAAATCAGACAGATAGCAGAACAGATAGGTTAAAAGATAGAAAAAATACAGCAGGGACTCAGGGATTTGAATGACAACATGAAATGCACAAACATATGCATTATAGGCATCCCAGAGGGAAAAGAGAAGGGAAAGGGCACAGGAAGTGTGCTGCAGGAAATAATGGTGAAAATGTCCCAACCATATTGAGGGATATGGACATACATGTCCAGGAAGCACAGCACACCCCAAAGAGTATAAATCTTAACAGGCCTACTCCAAGACATATACTTGTCAAATTGTCCAATGCACAAGACAAAGAAAATACTGAAAGCAGCAAAAGAAAAGAGATCCATCACATACAAGGGAAGCTTGATAAGATTAAGTGCTAATCTCTTATCAGAAACCATGGAGGCAAGAAGGCAGTCAGTGGTATGACACAGTCAAGGTGTTAAAGGAAAAAAATTCCAGCCAAGAATTCACTATCCAGCATTTCTGGCATTCAAAAATGAGGAAGAGTTCAAAATATTCCCAGATAAACAGAAATTAAGAGAGTATGTCAATAAGAAACCTGCCCTTCAAGAAATACCAAGAGAGTTCTGCAAGTCAAAAGAAAAAAACAGGAAAGAGAGAGTTGGAGGAGAGTGTAAGAATGATGAAAAAAATAAAAAGAGAAGTAAAAACAACATATGGCATACATGAACCTAAAGAAAATATGGCTAATGTAAGTAATTCCTTGACAGTAATAACATTGAATGTTATTAGATTAAACTCAAGAGTCAAGAGACACAGATTGGCAGAATGGATAAGGAAATATGACCCATCAATATAATGTATACAGGGAAGCGGCTGTGGCTCAATCAGTAGGGCTCCCGTTCACCATTTACCGTTTACCGGGTTCGGTTCCCGGGGCCTCCTGGTGAAGGCAAGCCCACCCGCACGGCGTGGTTAGCTGACCCAGCAAGCACAAGCAGCAAGGGGGGGATAAATGAATAAATAAATAAAATCTTTAAAATATATATATATATATATACTGTATACAAGAAACCTACCTTAGAACCAGGGACACAAGGAGGCTTAAAGTGAATGGTTGGAAAAGAATTTTACATGCAAACAATAACCAAAAAGGTGGTAGTAGCTATAATAATATCAGACAAAATAAACTTTAAATGCAAAACTATTGTAAAAGACAAGGAAGGAAACTATATATTAATAAAAGCGGTAATCTATCAAGAAGAAAGATCATAAAATGTATGCACCTAACCAGGGTCCCTCAAAATACATGAGGCAAACTTTGGAAAAACTAAATGGAGAAATAGATACCTCCACAATTATAGTGGGGGAATTTAATACACCATTATAACCATTAGACAGAACATCACAACAGAGGATCAATAAAGAAACAAAGACTTCAAATAATACATTAGAGGACCTGGACTTAATAGATATATACAGAACATTACACCCCAATAGAGTAGGATATACATTCTTCTTGAGTGCACATGGATCATTCCCCAGGATAGATAAGATGTTAGACCACAGAAAAACTCTCAATGAATTCAGAAAGATTGAAATTATACAAAGTAATTTCTCTGACCACAATGGAATGAAGCTGGAAATCAGTATTGGGGAGAAACCATATTAGGCAAAATAATATGAAAGTTGAACAACACACTCTTAGACAATCAGTGGGTCAAGGAGGAAATCGCAAAAGAAATCAGTAACTACTTTGAAACGAATGAAAATGACAACACAACGTATCAAAACGTATGGGATGCAGCCAAAGCTGTACTGAGTGGGAAATTCATAGCCATAAATGCCTACATTAAAAAATAAAAATTGCTTAAAATCAAATACATAACTGTACATATGGAGGAATTAGGAAAAGAACAACAGACTAACCCCAAAGGAAATAGAAGAAAATAACAAAGATTAGAGAAGAGCAAAATGAAGTTGAAAATAAGAAAGCACTAGAAAAAATAAACAAACCCAAAAGTTGGTTCTTTGAGAAGATTAATAAAATTGACAAACCCTTAGCTAGACTAACAAAGAAACAAAGAGAAAAGATGCAAATACATAAAATGAGAAATGAGGAAGGGGATATCACCACAGACCCCATAAAAATAGAGTATCATAAGAGGATATTTTGAAAAATTGTAGGCCAACAAGATGGATAATTTAGAGGAAATGGACAAATTCCTAGAAACACACAAGCAGCCTACATTGATGAAAAAAGAAATTGATGAATTCAACAGACCAATCACAAGTAATAAGATAGAATTAGGAATCAAAAATCTCCCAACCAAGAAGAGCCCAAGACCAGATGGCTTCACAGGTGAATTCTACCAAACATTCCAGAAAGGACTAGAACCAATCCTGCTTAAACTCTTCCAAAGAATAGAAGTGGAGAGAACATTGCCTAACTAATTCTATGATGCCAACATCACCTTAATACCAAAGCCAAACAACAATGCCACAAGAAAGGAAAACTATAGACCAATCTCTCTAATGTACCTAAGTGCTAATATACACAAGAAAATACTTGCTAATCGTATTCAACAACACATCAAATGAATTATACACCATGACCAAGTGGGTTTCATCCCTGATATGCAAGGAAGTTTCAACATAAGGAAATCAGTCAATGTAATACAGCACATAAACAGATCAAAAGAAAACAAATCACATGATCATCTCTATAGATGCAGAATAAGCATTTGACAAAATACAGCATCATTTCCTGATAAATAAACTGCAAAAGATAGGAATCGAAGGAAATTTCCTCCTCATCATAAAGGGTATATATGAAAAACTCACAGTTAGCATCATATTGAGTGGTGAAATCTTAAAAGCTTTCCCTCGGAGATCAGGAACAAGACAAGGATGTCCACTTTCACCACTCTTATTTAACATTGTGTTGGAAGTTCTTGCTAGAGCACTTAAGTAAGAAAAAGACATAAAATGCAACCAAATTGGAAAAGAAGAAGTAAAAATTTCACTATTTGCAGACGACATGATCCTATACATAGTAAGCCCTTAGAAATCTACAACAATACTTCTAAAGCTTATAAATGTGTTCAGTAAAGTGGCAGGATATAAGATCAATGTGCAAAAATCAGTGGCATTTCTGTACACCAACAATGAGCAATCTGAGGAGGAAATCAAGAAAAAATCTCATTTACAATACCAATTAAAAGAATAAAATATCTAAGAATAAATTTAACTAAAGATGTAAATGACTTATACACTGAAAACTACCCAACACTATTAAAGGAAATCAAAGAATACTTAAATAAAATGGAAAAATATTCCCTGTTCATGGATAGGAAGACTAAACATCATTAAGATGTCTATCTTACCCAAACTGATTTACAGAATTAACGCAATCCCCCAAAAATTACCACAGCATTTTTTACTGAGTTGGAAATGCTAACTATGAAATTTATTTGGAAGAGCAGGGGCCCTGAATAGCCAAAGATATATTGAAAAAGAAAAAGAAATCGGATGAATCACACTACCTGAGTTTAAAACATACTACAAGGTTACAGTGGTCAAAACTGCGTGGTGTTGGCACAAGGATAGACATATTGACCAATGGAACTGAATTGAGAGTTCTGATATAGATCTCCATATACACCATCAACTGATATTCAACAAGGCCACCAAGCACACTCAGCTGGGAGAGAATGGCCTCTTAAACAAATGGTGCTTGGAGAACTGGATATCCATATCCAAGAATGAGAGAGGAATACCACCTCACATCTTATACCAAAATTAACTCAAGATGGATATATATAAATATAAGTGCCAAGACCATAAAGCTCCTAGAAGATAATGTAGGGAAGCATCTACAGGATCTTGTATTAGGAAATGATTTCATGAACTTTACACCCAAAGCATGAGCAGCAAAAGAAAAAACAGATAAATGGGACCTCCTCAAAATTAAAAACTTTTGCACCTCAAAGGAGTTTGTGAAGAAAATGAAAAGGCAGTCTACTCAATGGGAGAAAATACTTGGCAAACATATATCTGATAGGGGCCTAATATCTAGCATATATAAAGAAATCCTACACCTTGAAAATGAAAAAACAAACAACCAATTTTAAAAATGGGCAAGTGATTTGAATAGACACTTCTCCAAAGAAGAAATACAAATGGCTAAAAAGCACGTGAAAAGATGCTCAACATCACTAGTTATTAGGGAAATGCAAATCAAAACTACAATGAGATATCATCTTACACCCATTAGGTCGGTGGCTATTAAAAAAACTAAGGACTACAAGTGTTGGAGAGGATGTGGATGAAAAGGAACACTTATCCACTGCTCGTGGGAATGTAGAATGGTGTAGAATGTAGAATGTAGAATGGTGCAGTCATTGTGGAGGGTAGTTTGCCAGTTCCTCAGGAAGCTAACTATTGAACTGCCATATGATCCAGGAATCCCACATTGGTGTGCATATATATGCACACCAATGTTCATAGCAGTATTATTCACTATTGCCAAAAGTAGGAAACAAACCAAATGTCCATCAACAAATGAATGGATCAACAAATTGTGGTATATACATGCAATGGAATATTACTCAGCTTTAAGAAGGAATGCAGTATTAACACATGGTATAACATGGATGAATCTTGAAGACCTGACGTTGAGTGAAGCAAGTCAGGCACTGAAGGACAAATATTACATGACCTCACTGATAAGAATTAAGCAAATTTAGCAGACTCAAAGAGTTAGAGTCTCAAAGATAGGTTTACAGGAGACAGAAAGGGAGAAGAAGGTTGAGAGTCAATGCGCATACGGGCAAAATCTATGATAAGGTGGAAGATTGTTGTTGTGCAGTGGGTGGGCATAACAGTGGGGCGGTGATGCTATTGGGCTGGGCAGTGCTGCTCTTGATGGGGGTAGGGTGAGGAGTGTGGGTAAAACTGTCCATGGAACTGGAGCAAGGGTTGGGGGAGGGAGCAGGTGAGCCATGGGGATTTGCAGGTATGTGGTGGAAACTACAATGCTGAGAATGTTCTTTTGGCAAATATTGCAGGGGAGGGTTACTGCTTTAAGGTGTTTGATATGGAGGGCACGCAGGATAGATTATACCTGGGGCAGGCTCCTAGGGAGTGTGTAGCATTCATCTTCTCATAGTGTGTGGTATCAGGGGACAGAGACTCACCCAATGAACAGGAAGGTGTTGGACTCCCATCCTGGGGAGTCCTGCTATGATCTCAAACAGAGGGGTGGGAGTCTCTTGAGAGCATAGACAGTGCCTAACAGGGGAAGATAGGCTGTATGTTAAACCCTCAATGTAGTTGCAAGTAACTATGAATTTGGTCTTTCAATGAGTTACTCTTTGTAGTTACTGTGGGATCTGAAGGGAGAAGGAGGGAGGAATAGAATAGATGGAACATGGGGCATTTTGGGGGTGATGGAATTGTTTTACATGATCCTGCAAAGATGGATACAAACCACATCAAACTTCACCAAAATCTATAAGAGTATACAGTCCAAAATGTAAATCACAATGTAAATCATTGACCAGCATTAGTAGCAATGTTTCAATATTTGTACATCAATTGTAACAAATGCACCATCCACATGTAAAATGTTATTAATAGGGGAAAGGAGAAATGAGAGAGGACATTATGTATTTTGCAAACACGTATATTCTGTATGTGACTTTTCTGTAACCTAAACCTTCTTTGAAGACAAATGAAAAAAATAAGACATTGAGCAAATAAATACATGGAAGCAAATGTCACTGTACATACGAGATAACAGATCCTACAGTGACGAAAGACATAATGTAAAAATTTTTTTCATTTTATATATTTTATTTTTATATTATTTCAAACTTAAAATAATTTTTCATATATTATTCATTATTTTTAAAACCATCATTATTATATCCTTTAATTAATTAATGAATGTATTTATTTATTGTATTCAGTTATTTTGGCTTCAATTTTGAAGAAGTTTTGCATCACAGAAGGGTTACAACTGTGGCAGGGGAAGATCATTGGTGCAGGGTGTCAGAGGTGGGGGATGCATGGGAGGAAGTTCACCTGGGGCATACCTATAAAGTATATGAATGTGTTCAAGTGTTCATGGGACATTGTCACAGTGGGTGAAGATCCACACAATAACCAAAGAAATATCAAATTACCATCCTGGAGAGCTCTACCACATTCTGTAATGGGACAGCAAGAATCCCCTGAGTACAGGAGCGGTGACTACTTAAGGAGGATGGGCCATTTTTGGCCCTTGATTGTGATGACTGTACTCATGAACCTTTACATTTGAGTTTGAAACAGCATACTATTATAGGGTGACTAAGCATAACTTCCTGAGAGTCTCCTTGTTTCTTAAATGTGGCCTCTCTCTAAGCCAAAACTCAGCATATGAATGCATTACTTTCCCCCCAGCATGGGATCTGACTCCCAGGGATGAACCTTCCTGGCACTGAGGGATTCCTACCAAGAACCAAACTAACAATGCAACTGGAAAAAGACCTTGACTAAAAGGGGGAAAGTGTAAAGACAAATGAGTTTATATGGCTTATGCACGTCTCAGCCGGAACTCATTGACTGCCAAAGTAAATATTACTTCACATAGCAGGGCTCCTGAGTGCTCTGGAGACATCCAGACACTATAAGCAGGGCAGATGGTTTAGAAGTTGGACCCTTCCTTTGGGCCCTACTTTGGAAATTACATTCCCCACTGTGATAGAGTTGGACTCAGTCAAGTTTTCCCTACACATGGCTCTGCGCCTCTCTATTTGAACTTATAATTAGTACTAGAGTTGATAATTTTATGTCCAAGAGACTTAAATTTTTGGGATGTCCATGTGCCGTTTAGGCCCTGAACCTCCACAGACTTGCAACACCCACTCTCCAGTTCATTGGACTCACCCAGGACAACTATCAAGGAGATGATGACTGACAATGACCATCTCAAGGAACAGAGAGTGTCCACAACTGCAAGCAAGAAATTTCCATCCATCTGCCCCTTGGGATCTAAGCCCCCTTTCAAGTAGATGTGGAATGGGTATCACCATCACAAAATCCTTAGGATTGCAGAATGGATGATGGACTAGAGTAAACTTACAATTGTTCTACTGTAGACTTGTGATCCCAGCAATGGGAGAACTTTTATCATGGATGTGGAGGCAGTGGTCACTGGAGGTTCTGAGGGGAGGAAGAGGGATATATAGGGGTAATTGGGAGTCATTTTCGGGACTTGGGAATTATCTTGAATGGCATTGCAATGACAGATACAGGCCTTTGTATATCTTGTAATAACTTGCAAAAATGTGCGGAAGAGAGTTTAAACTACAGTGTAAACTATAATCATTGCTTAGTGGCAATGCTCCAAGATGTGTTCATCAATTGTGGCAAATGTACCACACTAATGAAGGATGTTGTTGATGTGGGAAAATGTGAGAGGGTTAGGGAGCGGGGTATAAGGGAATCTCCTATATTTTTTGTGTAACATTTATGTCATCTAAATTTCTTTTAAAAAATAAAAAAGTATATTAAAAAATAAATCTTACTATGTAGCTACAGTGGTAAAAACAGCATGGCACTGGCATAAAGAGAGACACATAGAACAATGGAACTGAATTGATGGTTCAGAAACAGACCCTCACATCTATGTTCAACTGTTTTTTGACAAGCCTTTCAAATCCACCCAGCTGTGTCGGAACAATCTATTTGATAAATGGTGCTGTGAGAACTGGATATCCATAGCCAAAAGAAAGAAAGAGGTCCCTATCTCACATCTTATACAAAAATTAACTCAAAATGGATCAAAGACCTAAATATAAAATCTAGAACCATAAGGTTCCTAGAAGAAAATATAGGAAAACATCTTCAAGACCTGGTGGTAGGTGTTGCATTCCTAAACCTTACAACAAAAGCACAAGCAATGAAAGAAAACATGAATAAATGGACCTCCTCAAACTTAAAACACTTTTGGGATACAAATGACTTTGTCAAAAAGGTGAAAAGGCAACCCACTCAATGGGAGAAAATATTTGGAAAGCACATATCCAATAAGGGTTTGATTTCCATTTTATATAAAGAGATAATACAACTCAACAATAAAAAAGCAAGCAATCCAATTAAAAATGGGCAGAAGATTTAAATAGACATTTCTCCAAAGAGGAAATACAAATGGCCAAAATGCATATGAAAAAATGGTCCATATCACTAGCTATTAGGGAAATGCAAATCAAAATGACAATGAGATATCATCTCACTCCGCATAGAATGGCCATTATTTTTTTTTAAAAAAAGGGAACAATAAGTGCTGGAGAGGATGTGAAGAAATAGGAACACTCCTTCACTCTTGGTGGGATTGTAAAACGGTACATTCTCTGTGGAAGACAGTTTGGCAGTTCCTCAGGAAGCTAAATATAGAACTGCCATATGATTCAGTAATTCCTCTACTAGGAATATATCCAGAAGAACTGAAAACTCTGACACAAACAGATATCTGCACAGTGATGTTCATAATGGCATTATTCACAATTTCCAAAAGATGGAAACAACCCAATTGTCCATCAACCAATGAATGGATAAACAAAATGTGGTTTTTACATATGATGTAATACTATGCTGCAATAAGAAGAAATGAAATTGGGACACATATGATAACATGAATGAATCTTGAAAACATTATGCTAAGTGTAGTAAGCCAGACACAAAAGGACAAATATTGCATGGTCTCACTAATATGAACTAAATGTGAAGAATAAACACATGGAGTTAAAACCTAGAGTATAGGTTATTAAGATATAAGAGGAGGGTTCTGAAGGAGTACGGATATTTAATGTATATAGATGTTTTTATTTATTAAACATTCTTATATTTTTGCTATTCACCACACTCATTGGTCTACAAGAGAGTTCACTATGCTGTACAGTCCCATGATTCATCCTTTAGTTTTCCTTCTAGTGATATATATGACCTTAAATTTTCCCTTTCAACCACTATCATACCATATATTAGCTCTGCTAATTACAATCAATATAATGTGCTATCATCACCTCCATACATTTCCAAACATTTATAAGCAATCAATCTTACTACAAATTCTATATAAATTAAGCCTCAGCACCCCATTCTGTCTTCAATCTATCCTCTGGTAACATATATTCTAGTAATAACTCTATGAGTTTGCTCATTATATTTAGTTCATATCAGTGAAATAATACAATATTTGTCCTTTGGTGTCTGGATTGCTTCATTGAAGATAATGTCCTCCACGTTCATCCATGTAGTCATATGCTACATGACTTCATTTCTATTTAGAGCTGAATAATATTCCATTGTATGAATATACCACAATTTGTTTATCTATTCATTGGTTGGTGGATGGTGGGTTGTTTCCATCTTTCATCCTTCACTTTTATAATAAGAAAGAAAATGTAAAAAGAATACTGATGTGGGAAGATGGCATCAGATTAGGCAGATAATGCTCAGATCTCTCACAAAAACAATGGAGAAAGAGCCAAAAGCTGCCCGAGGGACCTGCTTTGGGGGTCAGCAGACCAGGACAATACTTTACAACTCCCAGGAGAGTGAGGGACAGAGAGATGAAGAAGCTGAAACAACAAACTGTGAGTTACTATACTTCCCAGCTCCCAGGAAGGGTTCCCCTCTACCACCCCTGAGATAGTAGGCAGGGGTAAAATGCCTGCCTCATTTCAGCTGACTGAAAGGGGAGCAGACATCTTCCTCCCTGTCAGCTGTTACAAGGGAAAAGGGAGGGGGAATCGAGGGGCTTTTCTTCAGAGAATTTGGCCAGTGGAGCCAACTTTGAATCTGGGCTCTGGCCAGAAGAATAAAAAGGAAAACCCAGAGAGCTACACCTCAGTGGAAAGGTATGCCAATGTGTGCCATCTACTGGCCAGTCTGGAAATTACATAGACAAAAACTGCTTTTAGAGCTCTCTTTACTCCACCCCTGGGAGAATGTCTGCGTCCTACTAGTGAGTCCCTGGCGAGATTTTGATAACTTAACCCGGGAAATCTTAAAGACTTAGGATAAGTTGAACCAAATACCAAAGAAGAGCTGTGTACCAAAAGATCAGAATTACAGATACTAAAGGGAGTGCTGCAGCCTGAAAGAAAACACAAGGGCTAGAGACTTGGAGAAGAGTGTAGAAATTAAGATTATTAGAAAAATTATAAAAAGATAGACTATAGTATGATATGACAACAGAAAGCCAAAGGTCAAAGGAGATGAAGTAAGTAATGCCTTTACAGTTATAACATTGAATGCTAATGGCTTGATCTCCCCAATCAAAAGACACAAACTGATAGAATGGATAAAAAATATGAGCCATCTATATGTTGTCTACAAAAGACTCACCTCAGACATAAGGATGCAACCAGGTTAAAAGTGAAAGGTTGAAAAAAGATATTCCATGCAAACAGTAACCAAAAAAGAGCTGGAGTAGCTATACTAATATTGTACAAAGAAGATTTTAAATGCAAAACTGTTATAAGGGATGAAGAAGGTCATTATATATCAATAGAAGGGGCAATTCAACAAGAAGAAATAACCATAATAAATATTTATGCACTAACCTCAGTGCCCTAAGATACATGATGCACACACTGGCAAAGCTGAAGGGAGAAATAGATGCCTCTTCAATAATTGTTGGAGACTTCAATACACCACTCTAAGTATTAGATAGAACATTTTGACAGAGGATAAATAAAGAAATAGAGAGCTTGAATAATATGACAAATGAACAAGACCTAACAGACATCTATAGAGTATTGTATTCCAAAACAGCAAGATATACATTCTTTTCAAATGCTCATGGATCCTTCTCCAAGATGGACCATAAGTTGGGTCACAAGACAAGTTTCAATAAATTTTAAAAGATTGAAATTATACAAAACACTTATCTGATCATAACAGAATAAAACTGGAAACCGATAATGGATGGAAAAAGGGAAAATTCATAAATATGTAGAGATGAAACAACATACTCTAAACAATCAGTGGGTCAAAGAAGAAATTGCAAGAGAATTCAGCAAATATCTTGACATGAATGAAAATAAGAACAGACCATATCAAAACCTATGGGACACTACAAAGGCAGTGCTGAGGGGGAAATTTTTAGCCCTCAATGCTTACATTAAAAAAGAAGAAAGAGCTAAAATGGATGCTCTAACTGCATACCTGGAAGAACTAGAAAAAGAACAGCAAACTAATCCCAAACCAAGCTGAAGGAAGGAAATAGTAACATTAGAGAAGAAATAAATGAAATTGAGAACAAAAACATAATAGAATCAACACAACCAAAAGTTGGTTCTTTGAGAAAATCAACAAAACCAACAAACCCTTAGCTAGACTGACAAAGAAAAAGAGAAGACACAAATAAATAAAATCAGAAATGAGAGGGGTGATATTATCACTAAACCCATAGAAATAAGAGAGATCATAAGAGGATACTATGAACACCTCTATGCCAAAAAAATAGAAAATGTAGAGGAGATGGCAAATTCCTAGAAACACATGAACCACCTACATTGACTTTAGAAGAAATAGAAGACCTCAACAAACCAATCACAAGTGAAGAGATTGAAACAGTCATCAAATACATCCCAAAGATGAAAAACCCAGGAACAGATGCCTTCACAGGTGAATTCTACCATTCATTCAAAGATGAACTAGTACTGATCTTGATCAAGCTCTTCAAAAAAATTGAACAGGAAAGAATACTACCCAATAATATTCATTCTATGAAGCTAACATCACTGAATTACCAAAACCAGATAAAGATACTACAAAAAAAAAAAAAAAGAAAATTATAGACCAATATCTCTAATGAATATAGATGCAAAAATCCCCAACAAAATATTTGCAAACAAAATCCAAAAGCACAGTAAAAGAATTATACACCACAATCAACTGGGTTTTATCCCAGGTATGTAAGGGTGCTACAAAACAAGAAAATCAATTAGTGTAATAAACCACATTGATAAATTGAAGAAGAAAAATCACATGATCCTCTCGATTGATGCAGGAAAGGCATTTGACAAAATATAGCACCTTTTCTTGATAAAAACACTCCAAACGATAGGAATAGAAGGAAGCTTTCTCAATATGGTACAGCGCATACGTGAAAAACCTACAGCTCTTATTATACTGAAAACTTTGTCGCTGAGATCAGGAATAAGAATATTCCTAGAATATTATCCTAGAAGTTCTAGCTAGAGCAATTAGGCTAGACAAAGAAATAAAAGGCACCTAAATAGGAAAGGAAGAAGTAAAACTTTCACTATTTGCTAATGACATGATCCTATATCTAGAAAATCCTGAAAAATCCATAACAAAGCTACTATGATTAATAGACAAGTTCAGCAAAGTAGTGGGATACAATGTTATTATGCAATAATCAATAGTGTTTCTATACACTACTAATGTGCAATCTGAGGAAGAAATTTTAAAAAGTACATTTATAATAGTGACTAAAACAATCAAATATTTAGGGATAAACTTAACCAAGGACATAAAGGACCTATATTCAGAAAACTAAAAAACATTGTTAAAAGAAACCAAAGAAGACTTAAATAAATGGAAGGACATTCCATGTTCATGGATTTCAAGACAAAATATCATTAAGATGTCAATTCTACCCAAACTGATTTACCGATTCAACGCAATCCCACGAAAAATCCCAACAGCCTTCTTTGCAGAAATCAAAAAGCCAATGATCAAATTTATTTGGAAAAGTAAGGGGCTCTGAATAGCCAAAAATGTCTTTAAAAAGAAGAACGAATTTGGAGGACTCTCACTTCCTGACTGTAAAGCATATTACTTAGCTACGGTGGTAAAAAAAAAAAAAAAAAAACAGCATGGTACTGGCATTAGGACAGAAAGATTGACTACTGGAACCAAATCAAGAATTCAGAAATTGACCCTCACGTCTACAGTCAAGTGATTTCTGAGAAGGCTGTTAAGCCCACCCAGCTGGGCCAGAACAGTCTATTCAACAAATGGTGCTGGGAGAACTGGATAGCCATATCCAAAAGAAAGAAAAGAGACCCCTATCACACACCTTATACAAAAACTAACTCAGAATGGATCAAGGACTTAAATATAAAAACAACAACCATAGCACTCGTAGTAGAAAATGTAGGAAAACGTCTTCAAGATCTTTTGGTAGGTGGTAATTTCTTAAACCTTATGCCCAAAGCACAAGCAACAAATGAAAAAATAGATAAATGGGACCTTCTCAAAATTCAACACTTTTGCGCCTCAAATGACTTTGTCAAAAGGGTAAAAAGGCAGCTGACTCTGGGCAGGGAAAGGGAAAAACAGTTGTAATACGGGGGCTTTTTTGGGACTGGGAATCATCCTGAGTGACGTTGCAATGACAGATATAGGCCATTTTATATCATCACATAACATGTAGAACTGTGTGGCAGAGAGGATAGACTACAATGAGAATTATGGTCCATGCTTAATGGCAAAGCCCCAGGATGTGTTTATCAACTGCAATGAATGTGCCACACTAATGAAGGATGTTTATGTGGGAGGGTGTGGGAAGTGAGGGGAGTGGGGCATATGGGAACTCCTGTATTTTTTTACGTAAAATTTATGTAATCTAATTATCTTTTTTTTTTTTATTAAAGATTTTTATTTATTTATTCATTTATCCACCCCTTGCTGCCCGTGCCCGCTGGGTCAGCCAACCACGCCGTGCGGGCGGGCCTGCCCTCACCAGGAGGCCCCGGGCGGGCCCGCCCTCACCAGGAGGCCCCGGGAACCGAACCCGGGGCCTCCCACATGGTAAACGGGAGCCCCACTGACTGAGCCACAGCCGCTTCCCACTAATTATCTTTTAAAAAAGAAAAAAAAAAACGCAGCTGACTCAATGGGAGAAAATATTTGGCAACCACATATCTGATAAGGGTTTAATATCCATGATCCATAAGGAGATCATACAACTCAACAATAAAAAGACAAAGTATCCAATTTAAAAATGGGCAAAAGACTTGAATAGACACTTCTCCAAAGAAGAAATACAAATGGCAAAAAAAAAAAAAAACACATGAAGAAATGCTCAACATCACTCATGACTAGGGAAATACAAATCAAAACTACAATGAGATATATCATTTCACACCTATCAGAATGGCCACTATTAATAAGACAGAGAACTACAAGTGTTGGAGAGGATGTGGAGAGACAGGAACACTTCTTCACTGTTGGTGGGAATGCAGGATGGTACAGCCACTGTGGAGGACTGTTTGGCAGTTCCTAAAGAAGTTGACTATAGACTTGCCATGGGACCTGGCAATACCACTACTGGGTATATACCCAGAAGAACTGAGAGCAGTGACACGAACAGACATCTGCACACTGATGTTCATAGCAGCGTTATGTGTGGTAGCCAGAAGTTGGAAACAACCCAGGTGTCCATCAATTGAAGAATGGATAAACAAATTGTGGAGTATTCAAGCCAGACACAAAAGGACAGATACTGTTGATTGTCCTATTATGAACTAAATATATTATGTGAAATATGAATATGTGTAGAATTGTATATATGACTGTTTTCAAAAAAAAAAAAAAAGACCGTTTTCCTTTGAAGCTGAACAAATGTAAGTTAATACTACAAAATGCTAATATCAGACAAAAACAAAACATTATATTGAGTGAAGGAGACCAGACACAGAGTACTACATATTGTATGATTACCTTTATTTGAAATGTAAATATAAATCAGTTTATAAAGATGAAATGAGATTAGTGGTTATGTAGATCTGAGGAAGGAATGCTAAAGTAATGAAATTGTTCTAAAATATTTGAGATGATGAATGTTCTACATTGTGATTATATTAAAAGCCATTGATTATATACTTTGGATCAAATAGCCAGAAACAGCAGCTATGTACAGTGGGGGAAACATACAGAGATTGAGAGGTGAGGAATTTTCTTGTTTGTTTGTCTGTTTTTTGTTTATTATTATTATTGAAACACTAAATGCTCTGATAATGATTGAATTGATGAACACACAACTATGTGATTATACCAAATACCATTGATTGTACACTTCAGATGAATTGTATGCTTTATTAATATGCTAGAATTTCTTTTTTTTTTTTTTAAAGATTTTATTTATTTATTCATTTACCCCCCCCCCTTGCTGCTTGTGCTCGCCGGGTCAGCTAACCACGCCGTGCGGGTGGGCTTGCCTTCACCAGGAGGCCCCGGGAACCGAACCCGGGGCCTCCCATATGGTAAACGGGAGCCCCACTGATTGAGCCACAGCCGCTTCCCATACTTTATTAATATGTATCAATAAAATTGATTTGTTAAAAAAAGAATACCGACGAGACCAATTGACGGTGAGAATGTGGAGTAACTTATACTCTCATATGTTGCTAGTGGGAATAGAAAATGGTAAAATCTTTCTGCAAAATGGTTTTGTACTTTCCTGTAAAATTAAATGTACACTTTCCATATGCTCCAGCAGTCCCAATTCTAGGTGTTCACCCAGAGAAATGAAAATTTATGGTCACACAAAAATCTGTCCATGAATAGTTATGGAAGCTTTATTCAAAATTACCAAAAACATGGAAAGAAACAAAATATCCTACAATATACAAATGATTAAACAAACAGATAATCCAGACCGCGGGATACTGCTCAGCAATTGAAAGAACTATTGATCCATGCAATGGCTTAGATCATTCTTAAAGACATGCTGCATGAAAGAAGCCAGGCTGGATAGGCTATATACTGTTTTATGTCATTGATATGACATTCTGACATTCTGAAAAAGGCAAGACTATAAGGACAGAGATTACAATGTGGTTGTCAGGAGTTATGGGTGGGGGAGGGGTAACAAAGTGGCAGCATGAGGGAGACTTTTGAGATGTTGGAACTCTTCTGTATCCTGATTGTATGGTTATTACATGAATCTTTTCATGTCTTAAAATTCAGAGAACTGTACACCAAAACAAAAAAAGTCAATTTTACTGTTTGATAATTTAAATATATTTTTCTAGCTTAAAATTTGTTTTAAATATTAAGAAGAGGAAAAAAGCAAAGCCCATTTAAAGATTGGTACACATTAAAATACAGTTTGAATTATTTAATGTTTTAATAAATAAATTTTGTATTCTACACAGAAGAATTTTAATAACCTTCCATTATTGAAAATTGTGAGAAAAGAAATGAAAGTATGATGGGAACCTATTCTGGATTGGAGAAAGTCATAGGTATTTATATAGATTCCCTCAGAGGTTCACAAGCCCTGGTTTTTCTCTGCTTTTAAATTTATGAGCTGAAAGAACGAAAAAGAATTTACAAGATTTTTGCCTTGGAGACAGCAGGATAAAGTAAGTTCCAGAAAAGAGTCTCTAGTAGTGGAAGTATCTCTTATAAACTCCTACATCACTCCTCAGTCCCCTTCATGGGAGCTCCTGCCTCCTTAAATGCCAATGTTTTCCAGGTACTTTTCTATTCCTGACCCATTGCTTTTCTTGCTACACCAGTAACTGAAAACTCAAATATTTCCAGAGGCCGGACAGGTAACATAAATTTATGGAGTTGTCCAGGTATAAGAAAATAGGGAATGATAGGGACTGTTTGAATTGGAATTTGTGTCCCAACCAAAGACATTCAAATCCAATTAAAACCAAACAAGACTATGCACACACACACACACACACGCACACCTGCTCTATATGTTATTTTTGGATGACTTAATGTAATCCTATTATGTCTGAGAAAATTTTATTTATTTATTTATTTTTAAGATTTTATTTATTTATTCATTTATCCCCCTCTTGCTGCTTGTGCTTGCTGGGTCAGCTAACCACGCCGTGCGGGCGGGCTTGCCTTCACCAGGAGGCCCTGGGAACCGAACCCCGGGCCTCCCATATGGTAAACGGGAGCCCCACTGATTGAGCCACAGCCGCTTCCCTGAGTAAATTTTCTTTTAACGTCTGCTACCAAGATCTTACTTCTGAAGCTCCAAATCCACTTGACTACTGTATATTTATAACTATGTTTCCCACTGGTACTTCAAATATTACATGTTCAAAACTGAATTCATCATTTTGCTTCTCATTCAGACTGTTGTCATCTTCTTCTATTCACTATTATCTCTCTCTTGCATAATTTGATACAGCACTCTATGCTTTCACAGTACTTATCACAAATTAGAACTACTTTTATTTGTAATATTTTGTTTATATTCTGTCTCCCCCAGGAGACTGTAACCTACATCTGGACATGAACAATATCTGTTTGGCACACCAGCTTATTTCCAGAACCTGGCACATAGTAGGCACTCAATAAATTTTTGTTGAATGAAAAAGTGGCACCATCATCTATCCAATTACCCAGGTTAGAAACCTGAGAGCTATCCCCTCTCATTTGCCACATTCTCACTCTTCAATGAGTCATCAATTCCTATAGATTTTACTTTCTCAAAAACTCTCATATCTGTCTTCATTGCTCCTGCCTTAATCTTATGCCATTTCTTAAAGTGTACAATAGTTTTCCTTTAAAGGCTTATTTTCAGTATTTAAAGTTCCTGAAAAGGGGGAGTCTCAATTACTTCTGATATCTTGGCAGCTTTGCTCAAAGTATATTTTGAGATGGGTTTTTGAATTCTCATTACCTTTACAGCTTATGCCACACAATGTCATACTTAAATTTATTCATTTTGTATATGAGTAATAAAAGCTACCATTACCAAATACTTACTATGTGGCAAGCAACAATATTATCAGGTGATTATTTATTGCTGTCATTATAATCCTCGTTTTACAAATGCGGAACTGAGGCTCAGAGAAGTTAAGTAATTTACCCAAAGACACACAGCTAGTAAGTGACAGAAACAGGATTCAGACCTAGGTTTGTTTAACTATCAGAACCTCTGCTATTTTTACTGTACCATTATTACCTCCAGTCATTAGCAATTTTATTGTCAATGCCCACATGGGACTAGCTCGTGATAATTTTTTAAGTACTCCCACACATTATCACACATTTTCATTGACTCCTATTTTAATGGTCTGGGAATCTAAGGCTCAGAGAGAAGTCACTTGACCTAGGTCACAGGGTATGTTGGTAAGATTCAAGGTTTCTGATTCCCAGTCTATATCTCTTTCCATTATATCATATACCCTCTAAGGCAGTAACCTTGTTTCTTTCTAATATTCTCCATGGCACTTAGTACAGAGCTACTTAATACGTTTCTTGGATTTATAACTTGACTTAATAGAATGCTCAGGCTTTTATAAATACAGCTCCCTGACAACCTGAGTGATAATACCTACTCCTTTAGTTTCTCAGAAAACAGAAAATTACCCGAAGCAATCTACTTCCTGGGTACATGCAAGCCCTGAATTACTTCTCACTTTCAAATCTTAAATAACTGAACAATCTCTACAATCTTCTAAATAATATCAAATCATCTTACTTGAAGATCCCTTTTTCTAAGCAACTTTCCCTTTATCTTTAATCTAGTCTTCAATACAAACACCATTTCAGAGAAATAGCAAAGAACTTTTCTATTTCCTTGAGAACAATCATTATTGTCCTCCTTTATAATATTCTTATGTTGAAACCCACAGCAAATTCAAGCTAGTTCTTGTCTGAACTATTCACATTTCAGATGGAGATTTTCTTTGATTCTGTGGACACTAATACAACCATTGTCGCTACAGATGAAGCAATGCTGTGCAGCCTTTTGAGGGGGAAGGGTTCAGTATTGAGTGAAAGGGTACAGTGACAATGAGTCAGGAGATTGAAAATGACCTGCCCTGCTGCCAGAATCTCTTGGTGGAAAGCCCAGATCCCTTCCAGTAAGCTGCTCAAAATGTTTGATTCCATTTTTATTTGGTTGCCAATTTATTAAGTGGTTAACCTTGGACTGCATCTATCCAGCCTTTAATTAATTAAGGCCAGTTTGAAATACCTTTAGAAACCTTACTAATTTCAATACACCAAGCTGGCACATTTATGAGCATCCAGCAATTGCTGAAATACTAAATCATCTTCACTAAGATGCAGTGGTTGCCAGCAGAGCATTAATCAACTCAAGAGCTAATTGTTAAGCTGAAAGTGTAAAAGCAATCCAACATTTCTTCTCCCTCTCCCCACAGCTTGGAGAAGGGAAACAATGGTAAGAATTACAGTGTCATAGACCCTCAAAGACTATCTAATCTATCCTCCTTATTGTGAAATAGAGAAAGTGAGACCCAGAATAGTGAGTTAGTAGCAGAGTCAAGATTAGATCTCACAACTCACATACATAAGTATTCCCCATTTCCAAAATGTTTTTTTATTATGGAAAATTATTCTACCTCACTCCTCACCCACTCTATACTTCTAGAGAGAATAATAGGAGGAGAGTGTGATGATACTAAACAGCACCTGTGCATCTCATAGAAGATTGTTTAACCACGTTGTTGTTTTATTCTGTATCATAATGGTGGAGAAACCCAAGACATGGTTTTTGAAGGTCTAATTCTAAAGTCATTACTTTCTCCTCAGATAAGAAGTAATCCTTTTTCTCATTATCTTTATCAACCATACATATGTCCCTGACATCTGGAGTATCAGGCTTCAGTGGTGCCTATAGTCATTGAATTAGTAACAGTGGTTTAGACAAAAAGCACTTCTATTTGTCATTGAACTTTGGGACATGAGTTTGTGTAAGCACTAAACTCCATTAACATTATGCTAAGACAAACAAAATGACAATTTCCATTCTTTGAGCCCACACCAGACGAAGGCATGAGGAATTTTGGAAGAAAAATTAAAGTCGACTATCTGTGGATCCTAGGAAACCTGGAACAATAATAATATCTAAGTCCCTGACAACACAACAGTCTATGAAAGAAAAAGAGAAAGAAGATCAAATGCAAAGTACTAACTGACCAGGCAACATAATAAAATTTGTCAGTAGTGCTCAAACTGTAGTGTGTGTAAAACCACCTGTGAAGATTGCTAAAAATGTTAGTCAAGATCCTCATTCCTCTGGATTCTGATTTAATAGGACTGAGGTAAGACCTGGGAATCTTCATTTTAATGAGGACCCCAGATGATTCTGATGCAGGTGGTCTGGAAACCACACACAGAGAAATACTATTTAGTAAAATTGGAGACTAGGTCACTGATAATTAATTAATATGCAACCAAAGTATATTTGCAATATATTTTAGTATATCTTGTACATAATCCAACAACCACTATAGCAACATCTGCAAAATAAGCAAAGCTGAATGAAGAAATAACAGTGGTTACCAAACCAGACTATGTGTGAGAATAGCTTGATTATAAAATAAGTAGTCTGAAACCCACCTCTGAATATTCTGATTCAGTCACTTTAAGGTTGAACCTATGCATTTGAAATTTTATAAAGCTACACATGTGATTCTGATAGCTGCCAGATTTGGGAAGCACTGGAATAAGGGACTCAAAGGTTATTTCATCGATTTCACTTTCTCCAAAGCAAAAACATAGCTAATTTACCTGGAAATAGGGTATAAGTGAATGTAGCATTTTGATATTATTGATGAATTCCAAAAAGAAATATGGGATTATGTTTGTAAACTGGTCTTTTCCTCTGGGTGTATTAGAGTGTATTGGATTCAGAGGTTTTACTTTTACTTGATTAAATAACGACTAATGCTTTGATTGGGACACGTCAATAGGACGTTGCATCCCCGCCCCCTTGGTGGGTGGGGACTCACAGAGAAATTGCACCACAGAGAAGGGAGTTTGGAGTTTTAATGCTGGAGCCCAGGGAAGTAAGCACACAGAGGAGCTTGGTCGTGAGGAAGGAGAGAAGGCCCCAGGAAAAGAGACAAGCCCAAATATGTACCCTTTTATAAATGCCAACAGATTTCTGGTAATTTGCATCAGCACCCCTTTGGCTGACTAATACAGTGCATGTCTCTGTTTTAAATATCTGGTGGCCTCATTAATCCTCAAAGAGATTCAAATTAGAAGCAACATAAGATACCACTAAATATCCACTAAATTTAAAAAGACTGATTCACAGTTGCATGCCCTGGGGATTTGAACCAGCCCTTCCTAATCCACCCACCCCCCAGTGCTGCACCACCAAACCCAGGAACACCACCACCATGGTAAATATCATCAAAATTATTAAACTGTATCATCTAAATTGTAAACTATACTGTAAATCACTGACAATGTTTAGTTGCTATATTTTGCTACCTGCATAACAGTTATAACAATGCTAACAACCAAAAAAAAAAAAGGAGGGGGAGTTAAAAAAAAAATAAATAAAATAAAATAAAAAATAAAAAATAAAAAGACTGACCATACTAAGCATTGGTGAGGATGTAGAACACCTGGGCCCCACATGCATTGCTGCTGGGAATGTAAAATGGTACAACAACTTTAGAAAACTGTTTGACAGTTGTTATGGGTTGAACTGTGTCGCCCACAAAGACATGTTCAATTCCTAAACCCCAGTTCTGTGAATGCAACCTTATTTGGAAATAGGGTCATTGAAAATGTTATTAGTTAAAATTAGATGAAACTGGATTAAGGTGTGCCCTAATCCTATATGACCAGTGTCCATATACAAGATAGAGGAGACACAGACAGACATAGGAGAGAATGCCGTGTATTGACTGATGCAGAAATTGAAGACCAAGGGTTGCTGACAAACTACCAGAAGCTGGGAAGAAGCAAGGAAGAATTCTTCCCTACAGATTTCAGACTTTTAGTCTCAAGAACTGTGAGGCAATAAATTTCTGTTGTTTTAAGCCATCCAGTTTGTGGTATTCTGTCATGGCAGCCCTAGCAAACTAAGACAACAGTTTATTTAAAAATTAATCATAAATGTACTATATGTCCTCCCAGGTGTTTACCCTGGATGAAAGAAAACATATGTTCACACAACACAAAGATTTGCATGTAAATATGCATAGTAGCATTATTCATAATAGTGAAATGCTGAAAGCAAACCAAATGTACATCTACAAGTAAATGGGCAAACAAAATGTGGTATATCCTTGCAATGGAATACTCTTTAGCAACAAAAAGGAACAAAGTATTGATACACATAACATGAACCTCAAAAACATTGTGCTGAGTGAAAGTAGTCAAAGACAAAAAAATATGTATTATTTTATTTCAGTTATCTGAAGTTCTAGAAAAGGTAAAACTATAGTAATAGAAAGCAGATCAGTGATTACCTAGGGCTGGGGATAGGGAAGGAGATTGATGGCAAAAGGGCATGAATTGAGGGAACCTTTTAGATTGTGGTGGTGCTTACACAATTGTATATAATTACAAAAATTTATCAAGTGTATATTTAAAATGAGTAGATTTTATTGTACGTAAATAATACCTTTATAAAAAATTTAATGCTATTAGGTCATTTTTCAGAAAAGAAAGTCTTGCTTCCAAATCTAGTATTTGAAGTAAAATCTTGTTAAAGAAATCAAACAGTAGAGATACCAATATTGATCTGAGAAAATACTAGCATCAAATAGATTTAGAAGAAAAGAACCAATGAGCATCTCTCAAAATGAGATCATCTTATTCTTCAAGAAGTCAATTGGAACCACAATTGGTTATTAGTTTATTCGTATGGCTTTACGAGAAATGAAACAAAAAACAAAAAAACTGGTCATTAATTTCACAGGCCAGATGGGGAAGTATTAGGAACAGTAGCCTAAACAGGCTCATTGATATAAAACAAATACTAAATTGTAGATTCACTACACATGATACCTGGAAGTTCAGTCAGGTAACTAGGCAGAGCCTGATTATCTAGAAAGTGTTAACAGCCTATAGATGGTATCCTAGATAGACAGTTAATTTCTTGGGGAGCTTGGCAGCAAAAACAATGGGTGCAGGAAGGTAACAACTATAGGACTGAGGTTTAAGGTTATGACTCTGTTACTACAGAGGAGCAGTATATGAATATCAGGCAGGTTTTCAATATGGGAGCACAAGATGTAATTCAAGTTGGTAGCTTGGTTATGTCAGCTGCTGGAATAGGGAGCTGTTCAGGGGGGCTATTAAAATGATATTTTGATAAGAACACCCAGGAATATATGAATTCTGACTTGTACCAACTAACTCTCCTTTCTGTAAGGTCCTTGAGGGAGATATATCAACAAAGAAGACAAAAGAAAGCAAAGAAATGCTTAATTATTAGCTGAGAACTTGGCCCCAAACCTTAAATAAAAACTCTAGTAAGCTGGTCTGAGTCACATAACAAAAACACTTTTTATAGCCTAAAGGCTTAAGTGGCTTCCTTCCAAACCCAAACCTGAATCTCTATTACCATTGCAATAACTTTAAAAAGCCAAATCTGCCAATGACAGACAAAATGGAGCAAGGAAAAGAGAACCTTGCTCAGTACCTAGAGCCAAAATGACCTAGCCTGCTTTCTCTAGGCCCAGATGTCAGATATGAAAAGAGAGAAAGAGACAGGAGAGAAAGAGATAGAAGGGTTTCTCCTAAGGGGTGCAGGCTCCCAGTTAGAACTACTTAAGGTCTCCATTCATTTATTTGCCTCCTACTCACTCTTTAATATTTGCAATCTTATATAGTTCCCTCCAAAGACTTCTTTATAGCTAAATCCAGTGAACACATGGATGAGCATATAGGCCAATGGAATAGAATTGAGAACTTAGAAGTCAAACCAACTGATTTTTTTTATACGGAAGTTGTGAGCTTACAAAACAATCATGCATAATGTGCAGAATTACAATACATTAAGGTGTTCCAACACCTTACATTGTTGTGGAACATTTGTTACAGATTATGAAAGGAACATGATCAGACTATTACTACTAACTATGGTCCATAGAGTACACTTGGTATATTTTTTCCATACACTCCCCTTTTACTAACAGTAACTATGTACTAGCACTGTATACTTGTTATACTTCATGAGAGAACACTCTCCTATTTGTACTGTTAACCACAGCCATCTTCCACCACATGATTGTCCTGTGCTTGTACATTCCATCCAAAGTGTACACTCAGCAGTTCTCATTCCATTACAGAGTTGTGCAGTCATTGTCCCAGTAAAGCTTTGAACGTTTTCCTTAGTCCAAAAGAAAAAATCCAATACCTACCTATTATTTACCTGTAGTGTTGATATAGTACCTTTTTTGACACTGATGCAAGAATATTACAATATTGCTAACTGTATTTTTCCCATGCATCGCCATATTCTTATATTCTTACCACCTTGTAATAGTGATGTACATTTGTTCTAGTTCATGGAAGAACATTCTTGTATTTGTATTATTAACCACAATCCTCATCCACCTCCTGGTTCACTGTTATTCAGTTCCTAGATTATTCTCCAGCTTTCTTTCAATTGATATTTACATCCCTAGACTATCCCTTTCAGCCACAATCCCATTTATAAACCAATCGTGTTAGTTATACTCACTGTAATATATTAACATCAACTCTATCCATTTTCTCAGTTTTACAGTCAAGCTAATTGAAAATTCTACGTACATTAAGAATCAGTACCCTTCTTAGTCCTCATCCTATCTCCTAGTAAACTATAGTCTAGGTTTTAACTTCATCTGTATATTCTTCATATTTATTTTCATATTAGTGAGACCATACAATATTTTTCTTTTTGTGTCTGGCTTATTTCACTTAGCATAATGTCCTCAAGGTTCATCTATGTTATTATATGTATCCCAATTTCATTTCTTCTTACAGCAGCATAATATTCCTTTGTATGAATTTACCACATTTTGTTTATCCATTCATTGGTTGATGGACACTTGGGTTGTTTCCATCTTTTGGCAATTGTGAATAATGCTGCTATGAATGTTGATGTGCAAATATCTGTTCGCTTCACTGTTTTCAGTTCTTCTGGATATATTCCTAGTAGAGGCATTGCCGGATCATATGGCAGTTTATATTTTTTATCGAATCATTTTTATTGATACATATTAATAAAGCATAAATCCATCAAAATTGTACAAATGATGGTACTAGGTATAATCACATAGTTGTGCATTCATTGCTTCAATTATTAGACCATTTTCATTATTTCAATAATAATAAACCAAAAACAGACAAACAAATAAAAAAACTCATAACCTCTCAGGCTTTCTATGTTTCTTCTGCCATACATAGCTGCTATTCTGTTTCCATCTCTCTAGTTTATTTGTATTTATATTTTGTAAAAATAGTCATATATGCAATGTTACCCATATTCGCATTTCACATGAGGTTTCACTATGTTATTCAGTCCTATGTTACATTTATTAGCTTTCCTTCTAGTACTATACATGTCCTTAGATTTTCCCTTTCAACCACTGTCATACTCATATAATAGCTCTGCTAGTTACAAACACTATGATGTGCTTTCACCATTTCTATTCATTTCCAAAGATTTACAAACAACCTTTTTACCGATTCTGCAAAGATTAACCCTCAGCTTTCCATTCTCTACCCTTATTCTATTTTCTGGTGAATTATATTCTAATTATTAACTCCATGAGTTTACACAATATATTTATTTCATAATAATGCAACCATACAGTATTTGTTCTTTGGTGTCTGGCTTGCTTCACTCAGCATAATGTCCTCCAGGTTCATCCATGTTGTCATATGCTTCAGGACTTCATTTCTTCATACAGCTACATAATATTCCATCGTGTGTGTGCATCACAGTGTGTTTATCCATTCATCAGTTGATGGATATTTGGGTTGTTTCCATCTTTTGGCAATTGTGAATGACAGTGCTATGAAAATTGGTGTGCAGATGTCTGTTTGTGTCTCTGCTCTCAGTTTTTCTGCATATATACCTAGTAGTGGTATTGCCAGGTCACATGGCAAGTCTATATTCAACTTCCTTAGGAACTGCCAAACAGTCCTCCATAGTGGCTGTACCATACTACATTCCCACCAATTGTGAATAAGTATTCCTATCTCTCCACACCCTCTCCAACACTTGTAGTTTTCCAACTTTTTAATAGTGGCCATTTTAACAGGTGTGAAACAATATCTCATTGTAGTTTGAGTTGCATTTCCCTAATCACTAGTCATGTTGAACATTTTTCATGTGTTTTTTTGCCATTTGTATTTCTTCTTTGGACAGTTGTCTTTTCAAGTCTTTTGCCCACTTTTAATTGGGTAGTTTTTTTTTTTTTATTGTTGAGTTGTAGTATCTCTTTCTATATCATAGATAATAAGCCCTTATCAGATATATGATTTCAAAATATTTTATACCATTGAGTCAGCTGTCTTTTCACCCTTTTGACAAAGTCCTTTGAGGTGCAAAAGTGTTTAATTTTGAGGAGGTCTCATTAATCTATTTCTTATTTTCTTGCTCAAGCTTTGAGTGTAAGTTTTAAGAAACTACCACCTACCACCAGGTCTTGAAAATGTTTTCTTACTTTTCATCTAGAAGTTTTATGATTCTCACTTATATATTTAGATCCTTGATCCATTTTGAGTTAATTTTTGTATAAGGTGTGAGATAGGGGTCCTCTTTCTTTCTATTGGATATGGCTATCCAGTTCTCCCAGCACCATTTGTTGAATAGACTGTTTTGCCCCAGCTGGGTGGGTTTGACAGGCTTGTCAAAAATCACTTGACTATAGATATGAGGGTCTATTTCTGAGTTTTCAATTCTGTTCCATTGGTCAATCTGCCTGACTTTATACAAGTACTATGCTGTTTTTACCACTGTAACAAAGTAATATGCCTTAAAGTCAGGAAGCTAGAGTCCTCCAACTTCGTTCTTTTTTAAAGACATTTTTGGTTATTCAGGGCCCCTTACCCTTCCAAATAAATTTGATAATTGGCTGTTCTATTTCAGCAAAAAAAAAAAAAAAAGGCTGTTGGGATTTTTACTGGGATTGCATTGAATGTTTAAATCAGTTTGGGTAGACTTGACATCTTAACGATATTTAGTCTTCCAGTACTTGAACACGAATGTCCTTCCATTTATTTGTCTTCTTCGGTTTCTTTTAGCAATGTCTTTTAGTTTGGGAATAATTCTTTTAACGTGTTGTTGGATGTGATTAGCGAGGATTTTGTCGATGATTTTTGCATCCATATTTATTAGGGAAATGGGTCTGTAATTTTCTTTTTTCATAATATCTTTATTTGGCTTTTGTATTACGGTCATATTGGCTTTGTAGAACAAGCCTGGTAGCATTCCTTCCTGTTCAATTTTTTGGAAGAGTTTTTGTAAGATTGGAATTTACTCTTTTTTGAATGCTTGGCAGAATTCACCTGTGAAGCCATCGGGTCCCGGGCTTTTCATTTTGGGAAGTTGATTGATGACTGTTTCAATCTCTTTGTTTGTGATTGGTTTGTTGAGGTCTTCTATTTCTTCTAGGGTCAGTGTAGGTTGTTTGTGTGTTCCTAGGAATTTTTTTTTTTTTTTTTTTTTTTTAAAGAAGATTTTATTCATTTATTCATTTATCCCCCCCCTGCTGCCTGTGCTCGCAGGGTCAGCCAACCACACCGTGCGGGCGGGCCCGCCCCCACCAGGAGGCCCCGGGAACCGAACCCGGGGCCTCCCATATGGTAAACGGGAGCCCCACTGATTGAGCCACAGCCGCTTCCCTGTTCCTAGGAATTTTTACATTACATCTTCATTGTCTAGTTTGTAGGCATAATGTCCTCTTATGATCTCTATTATTTCTGTGGTGTCAGTGGTAATTGTCCCCCTTTTCATTTATGATTTTATTTATTTTCATCTTCTCTCTTTTTTTTTTTTCTTTGTTAGTCTAACTAAGGGTTTTTCGATTTTATTGATCTTGAAGAACCAACAGTTGGTTTTGTTAATTCTCTATTATTCTTCTTGTTCTCAATTTCATTTATTTCTGCTCTGATCTTTGTTATTTCATTCCTTCTACTTGCTTTGGCCATAGTTTACTCTTCTTTTTCTAGTTCCTCCAGAAGCGTAGTTAAGTCATTGATTTTAGTTCTTTCTTCTTTTTAATGTAAGCATTGAGGACTATAAATTTCCCTCTCAGCACTGCCTCACTGCATCCCATAGGCTCTGGTATGTTGTGTTTACATTTTCATTCATCTCAAGATATTTAGTGATTTCTCTTGCAATTTCTTCTTGGACCCACTGATGATTTAATAGTGTGTTTAATCTCCATCCATGTGTAAATTTTCCCTATTTCGGCCTCTTGTTGATTTCCAACTTTATTCCATTATGATCAGAGAAAGTGCTTTGTATAATTTTGATTTTTTAAATTTATTGAGATCTGCTTTGTAACACAGCATATTCTGGAGATAGGTCCATGAGCACTTGAGAAGAATGTATATCCTACTGTTTTGGGATGCAATGTTCTGTATATGTCTGTTAGGTTTAGTCAATTTTTCATATTATTCAAGCTGTTTCTTTATTGATCTTCTGCCCAGATGATCTATCCAATGATGAGAGTAGTGTATTGAAGTCTCCAACTATTATTGCAGAGACATCTATTTCTCCCTTCAGTTTACTAGTGTTTGCCTCATGTAGTTTGGGGCATCCTGGTTAGGTGCGTATTCATTTATGATTGTTATTTCTTACTGGTGTAATAAAAGTAATACTTTTATTAGTATATATATTAGTATATAATGACCTTCCTTGTCTCATTAGTATATAATGACACTTTGCTTTTAAAGTCTATTTTATCCAATATAAGTATAACTACTCCAGCTTTTTTTGCTGTTATTGTTACTGAATGCATGGAATATCTTTTTCTAGCCTTTCACTTTCAATATATTTGTATTCTTGGGTGAGCATCTTGTAGAAAGCATATAGATGGCTTATATTTTCTTATCCTTTCCACCAGTCCATGTCTTTTGAATGAGCAGTTTAATCCACTCATATTCAATGTTGTTACTGTAAAAGCAGTTCTTACTTTGCCCATTTTTTATCTTTGGGTTTTACTTGTCATATCTTGTTTTCACCACTCTTTTTACACTTTTGGTTACTTTTACTGATATAATCTTCATTTCTACTCTCCTTTCCAAGCCTCACTCTCCTGTCTTTTCTTTTCAGACTGCAGCACTCCTTTTAGTATTTCCTGCAAAGCCAGTCTTCATAAAACACTCTCTCAGTTTCTGTTTATCTGTGAATATTCTAAACTCGTACTTATTTTGGAAAGACAATCTTGATGGATATAAGATTCTTGGCTGTTCATTTTTCTCTTTCAGTATCTTAAATATATAATACCACTGCTTTCTTGCCTTCATGGTTTCTGATGTGAAATCAACACTTAATCTTAATGGGCATCCCTTGTATGTGGTGAATCTCCTTTCTCTTGCTTCTCTCAGGATTCTTTCTTTATCTTCGGTATTTGACATTCTGATTAGTATGTGTCTTGGAGTAGGTCTATTTGGATTTATTCAGATGGGCGTACGTTGTGCTTCTTGGACACAGATATCTATATCCTTCAATCATGTTGGAAAATTTCCTGCCATTATTTCTTCAAATATTCCTCTGTCCCTTCTCCTTTCTATTCTCCTTCTGGGACACCCATGGCACATATGTTTGCACATCTCTTGCTGTCATTTAATTCCCTGAGACTCTGTTCAATTTTTCCCCATTCTTTTCTTTATCTGTTCTTTCATATGTTCACTTTCAGAAGCCCTATCTTCAAACTCACTGATCCTTTCTTCTGCCTCCTCAAATCTGCTGTTATATACCTCCAGTGTATTTATTTTATTTTTTAGACAGTACCAGGGATTGAACACAGGACATCGTACATGGGAAGCAGGTGCTCAACCACTGCTCCCCTCCAGTGTATTTTTAATTTCATTTATTGTGACTTTCATTTCCACAAGATCTAGTTTTCTATGTATGCCTTTAAATTATTCTTTGTGTTCGTCCAGTGTCTTCCTGATATCATTAATCTCTTTAGCCATCTCATTGAATTTATTAAGATTTGTTTTAACATCTGTGATTAGTTATCTCAACTCCTTTATGTCATCTGGAGTCTTAGTTTGTTCCATTGACTGGACCATATCTTCCTATTTCTTGGTATGGATTCTAATTTTTTGTTAGCATCTTGGCACCTGATTTACTAGATGTATTTATACCTGGCCCTTTTTTCTCTCTTTAGTCTAGGGTTTTCCATTTGATTGACTTTGTGCTACAGCCTCTCTTTGATAGTTGTTTCAACTTAATTTGTAACTTTATAGTAGTTTGTGTTTACCAATCTGAAATTTTCATCTTTTTTTCATGTCTCATACTCTTTCTCCCTTGCTGGTTGAAGAATAGGAACAAAGGATGAGGTTGGTACTATATGCAATGGTACCGCATTGCCCCAGGAACCAATGAAACTTCTCCCATATTTCTCCCCTACCAGGTCTAGGGATGGAGCCACAGCCATGTGCAGTAATCCATGCCATGCAGGCCAAGCCTGTCTATTGTTGCTCTGAGAGACTGGTGAAGCTACACACTCCTACCTCTCCTGCCTGGGGCAGGAATGGAGCAGCAGGTGTGGGCAGCAAACTAAGCTGTGCAGGTCAAAGTTGACCACAGTTGCCCAGGTAGACTTATGAATCACTGGCCCCCCCTCCTACCCTGCCAGGAGTGGGAATGGAGGCTCTGGTATGCCCAGAAATCTTGTCCATGCAGACCAAAAGCAACTGCAGTTGCCTGGAGAGGGTAAGGGAGCACTGTCCTCCTCCTGCTCTGTCAGGGATGGGGATTGAGCCACAGTTATATACAATAATCTAGTTCATGTGGGCCAAAAGCAGATGCAGTTGACCAGAGAGACTGAGGGAGAACTATCTCTTCTACCCTATCAGGGGTGGGGATAGATCCACAGGTGTGCCTAACACTCTAGTTTGTGTGGGCCAAAAAGCACCTGCAATTGTCCCGAGAGGATGAGGAAATACTGCCACCCTCCTATCCTATTGGGAGCAGAGATGTATCCACAGATTTGCCCACCAATCTAGTCTGTACAGGCCATAAGTGCCTGTAGTTGCCCAGAAAGGCTGGTTCAGGCTCCCCCCAGCTTCCTCCCTGCCAGAGGTGTCCCTGGGGCTGAAAATAGGGCTGCAGTCTCATCTGGGTGGAAAGAAGCTGGATCCTACCATCACTGTGATTTTCAATCAACCCTGCTTCCCCTCATGCCAGGGGCAGAGTTAAAATGGAGGCCACTTGCCTCTTTCTGACTTGGACAAGTTCAAACTTTAGCTGTTCTTAGGACTGGATTTTAGCCAGCCAAATTTACTAATCAGTAGTTGAAGTTGGTGCCCAACCATCTCTTCCTCCCATACTTTTGGGAAATGGATCTTCCAACTCCAGCCAGGGAATAGCTCCTGTGGTGGCTTGCCCTGCCAGCAGGGGATGGATACCAGTCTCAGCTGCATGGAGTGCTCCACTCATGATCTTCACTGCAGATGGGCAGTCTCCTCCTTCCATTCTTTCAAGGATGTTGCAGGATGCTCTTCTGGACTCCTGGGCCCCCAAACAGGTTATTTAGATAGCTCTGGGTAATTATTAACTGCACTATAGGATGAGCTGACTCTTGGAGCTCCTTATTCTTTCACCATCTTGCCCCCTCTCTTTTGAAGTGTTTTTATCAAGAAAAGATGCTGGATTTTGTCCAAAGCCTTTTCTGCATCAATTGAGATGATCATATGATTTCCTCCTTCAATTTGTTAATGTGGTGTACTACATTAATTGATTTTCTTGTGTTGAACCACCCTTGCATACCTGGGATAAAACCACTTGATCATGGTGTATAATTCATTTAATGTGTTGTTGGATTTGATTTACAAGTATTTTGTTTATGATTTTTGCATCTAAATTCATTAGAGAAATTTGTCTATAAATTTCTGTTCTTGCAGCATTTTTATCTGGCTTTCATGTTCAGGTGAGGTTAGCATCATAGATTGTGTTAGGTAATGCTCCCTCCTCTTCAATTTTTGGAAGAATTTGAGCAGGATTGCTATTAGTTCTTCTTGGATTGATTGGTAGAAGTCACCCGTGAAGCCATCTGATCTTGGGCTTTTCTTTACTGGGAGGTTTTTGACTACTGATCAAATCTCTTTATTTGTGATTGGTCTATTGAGGTCTTCTATTTCTTCTAGAGTCAGTGTAGGTTATTCAAGTGTTTCTAAGAATTTGTCCATTTCATCTAAGTTGCCTAATTTGTTGGCATACAGTTATTAATATTATCCTCTTATGATCATATTTGTTTCTGTGGTCAGTGGTAATGTCCCCTCTCTCATTTCTGATTTTATTGAATTGCATCTTTTCTCTTTCTTTGTTAATCTAGCTAAGGGCTTGTCAAGTTTGTTGATCTTCTTGAAGAACCAACTTTTGGTTTTGTTAATTCTCTCTATTGCTTTTTAATTCTCACTTTCATTTACTTCTGCTCTATCTCTGTTCTTTCTTTCCTACTGCTTTCTTTAGGATTAATATGCTATTCTTTTTCTAGTTCTTCCAAGTGTGCAGTTCCATCTTTGATTTTTGCTTTCTTCTTTTTTAATGTAGGCATTTTGGGCTATAAATTTCCCTCTCAGCACTGCTTTCACTGTATCCCATATGTTTTGCTATGTTGCATTCTTATTTTCATTCATCTTGAAATATTTACTGAATTTCCTTGAAATTTCTTCTTTGACCGACTACTGATTGACTGAGTTGTTTAATCTCCATATCTTTGTGACTTTTCCAGTTCTCCACCTGTTATTGATTTCCAGCTTAATTCTTTGTAATCAAAGTACTTTGTATAATTTCAATCTTTTTATATTCATTGAGACTTGTTCTTGATAATATGTGATCTATCCTGGAGAATGATCATGAGCACTTGTCAAGAATGTATATCCTGCAATGTTCTTTATTTGTATGTTAGGTCTAGTTCTTTTATCATATTATTCAAGTTCTCTGTTTCCTTACTGATACTCTGTCTAGGTGTTCTTCCTATTGCTGACAGGTGTGTATTGAAGTCCTCAGCAATTATTTTAGAGGTATCTATTTCTTTCCTCAGTTTTCTCAGTGTTTGCCTCACTTATTTTGTGGGACCCTGATTAGGTGCATAAATATTTACGATTGTTCTTTCTTCTTGGTAGATTGCCCCTTTTGTTAATATATAGTGTCTTTTGTCTCTTATAACCAATATGCATTTAAAGTCTATTTTGTCCCATATTAGTATAGCTACCTACAGCTCTTTTTTGGTTATTGTTTGCATGGAATATCATTTTCTGACCTTTCTCTTTTAGCTTGTCTGTGTCCTTGGGTCTAAGATGCATCTCTTGTAGACAACATATAGATGGATCATATTTTTTTTAATTCATTGTGCCAATCTGTGTCTCTAGATTGGGGAGGTTAATCTGTTAACATTCAATGTAAATACTGGAAAGGCAGTACTTTCTTCAACCATTGTATCCTTAGGCTTTTATATGTCATATCTTATTTTTGTCTTTTCACCCTTTTAGTTACCCTTACTAATAGTCTTCATTTCTACACTCTCCTCCAAACCTCTCTCTCCTGTCTTTTCCTTTCAGCCTGCAGAAATCCCTTTAGTATTTCTTGTAGGGCAGGTCAGTTGTTAGTGAATTCTCTCAGTTTCTGTTTATCTGTGATTATTATAACATCTCTCCCTCACTTTTTTAACAAGTAAATTTTATTGACACATATTAGTAAAGCATAAATCCATCCAAAGTGTACAATCAAACAATCAATGGTATTCGGTATAATCACATAGTTGTGCATTCATCATGTCAATAATTTTAGAGCATTTTCATTATTCCAGTAATAATAATAATAATAATAATAATAATAGTAATAGTAATAATAAAACAAAAACCAAACAAAAAAAACAAAACTTTTCACCTGTCATCTCTCTATCTTTCCCCTGCTATACATTGCTGTTATTCTGTTTCCTTCTCTCTAGTATATTTGTATTTATATTATGTAAAACAGTTTTATGTATGCAATATCACCCATATTCTTGCTTTACATGAGGTTTCACTATGTTATACAGTCCTGTTTTACATTTTTTAGCTTTATTTCTAGTAATATACATATCCTTAGACTTTCCCTTTTGACCACTATCAAACCCATATAATAACCCTGCTAGTCACAAACACTATGATGTGCTCTCAACATTTCCATTCATATCCAAAGATTTACAAACAACTTTTTAGCCAATCTGCACGGAGTAATCCTCAGCTTTCCATTCTTCTCCTTCATTCTATTTTCTGGTGACATATATTCTAATTATTAATTCCACGAGTTTACATAATATATTTAGTTCATAATAGTGTGATCATACAGTATTTGTCTTTTGGTGTCTGGTTTGTTTCACTCAACACAATGTACTCCAGGTTCATCCATGTTGTCATAAGCTTCACGACTTCATTTCTTCTTAGAGCTGCATAATATTCCATCATGTGTATACACCACAGTTTATACATTCATGAGTTGATGGACACCTGGGTTGTTTCCAACTTTTGGCAATCATGAATAATGACACTATGAACATAGATGTGCAGATGTCTGTTAGTGTCACTGCTTTCGGTTCTTCTGGGTATGTACCTAGCAATGGTATTCCTGGATCACATGGCAAGTCTACATTCAACTTCCTTAGGAACTGCCAAACAGTCCTCCACAGTGGCTGTACCATTCTAAATTCCCACCAACAATGAATAAGTGTTCTTATCTCTCCACACCCTCTCCAACATTTACAGTTTTCTGACTTTTTAATAGTGGCCAGTCTAATAGGTGTGAAAGGATATCTCACTGTAGTTTTTTGTTTTTTGTTTTTTTGTTTTTTTTTTCTTAAGAATGACATATATTTACACTGTGGATCTGGGATACCCTTTTCATGGTAGGAGATGTTCAACTTAATCTAGGAATCTCTCCCCCACCCCCAAACGTTTGAGTCAACAAGCACCAGTAATGTTGAACATATTTTCATGTGTTTCTTCACCATTTATATTTCTTCCTTGGACAATTGTCTTGTCAAGTATTTTGTCCATTTTTTTAGTCAGGTAATTTGTCTTTTTAATGTTGAGTTTTATGATCTCTATATATCATGGATATTAAACTCTTATTGGATATGTGATTGCCAAAATTTTCTCTCATTGAGTCAGCTGCCTTTTCACCCTTTTGACAAAGTCCTTTGAGGTGCAATAGTGTTTAATTTTGAGGAGGTCCCATTTGTCTATTTTTTCTTTGTTGCTCATGCATTGGGTGTAAGGTTTAAGAAACTACCACTTAACACAAGATCTTGAAGATGTTTTCCTACATTTTCTTCTAGGAGTTTTATGGATGTCATTTTTATATTTAGGTCCTTGACCCATTTTGAGTTTTTTATTAAGGTGTGAGATAGGAGTCTAGACCGTTCTGGCCCAGCTGTGAGGGCTTGAAAGCCTTGTCAAAAATTGCTTGACTGTAGATGTGAGTGTCTATTTCTGAGCTCTCAATTTGATTCCATTGGTCAATCTGTCTTATGACAGTACCATGCTGTTTTTATCACTGTAGCTAAGTCATATGCTTTAAAGTCAGGAAGTAAGAGTTCTCTAACATTATTCTTCTTTTTTAGTACATTTTTTGCTACACAGGGCCCCACACATCCAAATAGACTTGATAATTGGCTTTTCCATTTCAGGAGGAAAAAAAACCTGTGAGGATTTTTATTGGGATGGCATTGAGTGCATAAATCAATTTGGTAGAATTGATATCTTAATGATATTTAGTTTTCCAATCCATGAACACAGAATGTCCTTCCATTTATTTAAGTCTTCTTTGGTTTCTTTTACCAATGTTTTGTAGTTTTCTCAATACAGGTTCTTTACATCCTTGGTTAAATTTAGTCATAAATATTTGATTGTTTTAGTTGCTATTATAAATGGAAATTTTACTGATTTCCTCCTCAGATTGGACATCAGTAGTGTATAGAAACGCTATTGATTTTTGCATATTAACCTTGTATCCTGCCACTTTGCTGAATTCATCTATTAGTTCTTTTGTTGTGGATTTTTTGGGATTTTCTAGATATAGGAACATATCATCAGCAAATAGTGAAAGTTTTACTTCTTTCTTTCCTATTTGGGTAACTTTTATTTCTTTAACTAGCCTAATTACTCTAACTAGAATTTTTAGCACAATATTGAATAACAATGGTGACAGTGGGCATCCCTGTCTTGTTCCTGATCTCAGTGGGAAAGCTTTCAGTCTTTCACCATTGAATACAATGCTAGCTGTAGGTTTATCAGGTATGCACTTTACCATATTGAAAAAGATTCCTTCTATTCTTAACTTTTGGAATGTTTTTATCAAGAAATTGTGCTGTATTTTGTCAAACACCATTTCTGCATCCATCGAGAGGATAATGTGATTTTTTTCTTCTTCAATTTATCAGTATGATTTATTAAACTAATTGATTTTGTTGTGTTGAAACAGTCTTGTATACCTGGAATAAAACTCACTTGACCGTGGTGTATAATATTTTAAAGTGCTTTTGGATTCTGTTTGCAAGTATTTTGTTGTGGATTTTTTTGCATCTATATTCATTAGAGATATTGGTCTGTAATATTCTTTTTTTTCTAGTATCTTTATCTGGTTTTGATATTATGGTGATGTTGGCTTCATAGAATGAGTTTAATAGCATTCTTTCCTATTCATTTTTGTTTGTTTGTTTGTTTGTTTTTTGGAAGAGCATGAACAAGATTGTTATTAGATCATCTTTGAATTATTGATAGAATTCACCTGTGAAGTCATCTGGTCCTGGGCTTTTCATCTTTGGGAAGTTTTTAATGACTGTTTCAATCTCTTCACTTGTGATTGGTTTGTTGAGGTCTTCTATTTCTTCTAGGATCAGTGTAGATGGTTTGCATGTTTCTAGTAATTTATTTCTGCAGGGTCATTGGTAATGCCCCCACTCATTTCTGATTTTATTTATTTTTTATTTATTTATTTTTTAAAGATTTTATTTATTTATTCATTTATCCCCCCCTTGCTGCCCGCGCTCGCCGGGTCAGCCAACCACGCCGTGCGGGCGGGTCCGCCTTCACCAGGAGGCCCCGGGAACCGAACCCGGGGCCTCCCATATGGTAAACGGGAGCCCCACTGATCAAGCCACAGCCGCTTCCCCTGATTTTATTGATTTGCATCTTCTTTCCTTTTTTGTCAGTCTAGTTAAAGGTTTGTTGATTTTGTTCATCTCAAATAATCAACTTTTGGTTTTCTTGATTCTCTCTATTGGTTTTTTGTTCTTGATTTCATTTGTTTCTGCTCTGATCTTTACTATTTCTTTGGTTTGGTTTGGCTAGGGATTAGTTTGTTTTTCTTTTTTTACTTCTTCCAGGTGTGCAGTTAGATCTTCAATTTTAGCTCTTTCTTCTTTTTAATGTAAGCATTGATGGCTATAAATTTCCCTCTCAGCACTACCTTTGCAGGGTCTCATAGGTTTTGATATGTTGTGTTCTCATTTTCATTCACCTCAAGATATTTGCAGAATTCTCTTGAAATTTCTTCTTTGACCATCTGATTTATTTAAGAGTATGTTGTTTAATCTCCATAGCTATATGAATTTTCCCTTTTCCCTCCATTATTGAGTTCCAGCTTCATTCTGTTACGATCAGATAAGTGTTTTGTATAATTTCAATATTTTTAAATTTATTGAGGCTTGTATTGTGACCCAATATATGCTATCTTAGAGAAGGATCCATGAGCGCTTGAAAAAAATGTATATCCTGCTATTTTGGGGTGCAATACTCTATAGATGTCTGTTAAATGTAATTCATTTATAATATTATTCAAGCTCTCTGTTTCTTTATTTATCCCCTGTCCAGATGCTCTATCCAATACTGAGAGTGATATATTGCGGTCTCTAACTATTATTGTAGAGACATCTTTTTCTCCCTTCAGTTTTGCCCATGTGTGTCTCATGTATTTTTGGGCACCCAGGTTAGGTGCATAAATATTTAGTATACTTATTTCTTCTTGGTGAATTGGCCTTTTTATTAATATATAATGACTTCCTTCATCCCTCTTAACATAACACAAGGAAGGTGTTAAAACTGGTATAATAGCTCATTAGAATAATTGCTCCAGATTTTGGAAAGGATGAAGAGGGAAGTATTTAGAACCCTACACCAGAGTCCCCCCAACTTAATCATTGTGGATTAATGGTGTGTTTTGTGGATGTGGTTAGTCAATGACACTAGCTTGACAGATCTTTCGTTCTGAACCAAAACCCATTGAGTTATCTGGTCCCCTTGGCTGGTGAAGAACCATTAGGTGAGGAGTACTGGCATCATCCAAGGTGATGCTCTTCAAGCGATTGACCAACTGATCAGGTATTAAAACTGCAACAGCTTTCGGGCCCTCACAGACTCACGAAACATGACAGGCACTGCACTTGCCAGTGTGCTGATTAAGAATCACTGAGAACTCCACCTTATTTCCTGCCTGTAGCTCAATGCCATCCTGAACTTCTTTCACATGGAAAAAAGAGCTTCTTGCTATCTCCTACTTCATATTTAATGAAGCTAAACTGATCTTTCACACACTTCACTGTGGCCCTACACAGGGGTGTGATGTTGTAGGCCATAATCTGTGCATTTTGGCCCAGAACACACAACTGAGACTTGACACTCTCCCCTTTCTTCAGGCAATCCCTTCTGTTGGCCATCCCAACTATGCCAAATAGATGGACCTCACCTTTCATATCTCCCTCTTCCATGATCTCAATCATTCCTTGGTACTCAGTTTGTGTTGGATCAACATTCCTAAGGGGGCAAATGACTTTGCCAGAGTAGATGGTGGGATCAGCTTCCTCAATAATGTCATTCACTGAATGTGTTTTGTCCACTTTTTCTGTACTGACTTTGTTGTCTTTGCCTTTGGATAAGCTGTACTCCACCATGACCCCCAGTATAGACTACTGACAAGACCTGAAAACTTTCTGTAATGGAAAAAGATGTTCTTATCATTATTGGCTATTTCAATAAATCCAAAATTATTCTACAGAATTGGCACATAACCCAGGAGCCTCTTGGCTTTGGAATTATGACCTAAAAGTTGCACACAAGTTGCAATCTGCTGCCCAGGCCTCTGTTTGTCATTAATACTAAATTCAACCTTGTCTCCTATTTGGGAAGTAGAACCTTCCACATCCTTGGCTTGAAAAACAATAGTCAGGGAATTGTGGCCATTGGGGTAGGAATATAAGGCACAGCTCTCACTAAAACAATGGAGAAAGAGCCAAAGCCTGCCTTAGGGACCTGCTTTGGGGTACAGCAGACCAGGACACTGTTTCACAACTCCCAGGAGAGTAAGGGACATAGAGATGAAGAAGCCAAAACAACAAACTGTGAGTTATTAAGCCTCCCGGCTGCTAGGAAAGGCTCCTCTCTCCCACCCCCGAGATATTAAGTGAGGGTAAAACTCCTGGTGAATTTCATCTAACTGAGAGAAGAGCAGACGTCTTCCTCCCTGCCAGCTACTTTGGAAATATATAGAACAGAAAGGTGCTCTGAGTTGTCTAAGAGGGTACTGGAAATATAAAGAATCCAAAGGAAAACCATGAGCTGCTCACCGCTGTGGCTGGAAGTGGTACATTTACCCCACTCTCAGGGCAAATAGACTAGGTGGAGTTGCTGGCTCCCTACTCCAAATGGAGTGTGAGGGCAGATTCCTTGTGAGGAAGAGGGGTCTGGGAGAGTGGAGAGTGGTTTCTTTGTGGTGAGTTTGGCCAGCTGAGCCTCCTTTGAATATCAGAAGGGACCCTGATTTGACAGAGAGAGGGGAGGGGGATCTCCTCAGGCAGGCTGTCATGCCCAGCCACTCAGGTAGAGAGGGATTAGAGAGGAGGTAGGGACAGACAGGCGCCTAATCAGCAGGACTCTGGCAAACTGAAAGGAATCTAACTTGCCTGAGAGAGAGTGGGCGGATAGGTTTCTGAAAGGCTAACTAACTTAAGGAGACACTTTAATTCAGTGTAAGAATTCCTACCTTGCATATATGAGGTCCCTGGTTCAATTCCCTGCTCTTAAAGAAGTGGTCCACTGGGTAATCTGGCATCCAGCTGAAACTTTATGACAGGGAACATATAGACATTCTTTTTGTATTAGTTTTTCTTGGATCACTTTTTTTTTTTAATTCCTTTTGAAAATTTTCCTTATTATACTTACTAAAACCCAGTTCAAAACCTGCAAAGGGCAGGCTGCAGTGTGATTGATTGATGAACACCTGCAGCCTGAGAAGATCCTTAGCAATCTAAGAGGGGAGGCTGTTTTTATGTGTTTATTATTGTTTTTTTGTTCTTTTTTTCTCCTTTTGTAAAAATTAGTTGCTGCTATCTAGTTTCTTGATTGTTGTGTTTCCCCTTCCTTTGTTTCCCTGTTTTGTTTTCTTCTTCTTCTTCTTCTTTTTTTTGTTTACCATTTTTTTCTACCTATGATATTTCTTTTCTCTTCTTCATCTTTCAATCTTCTGTTTTCTGTTGTTCTTTCATTCCACCTCTTTTTGTTTGGTCTTCAGTTTTTCTTGTTTTAATTTCTCTCTCCTTTTTTCTCTGTTTTCTTTCCTTTTTTACTTTTTATTCTTTCCTTCTTTTCCTTTTCTTTTTCCTTTCTTCTCATCATTCTGGCCTATTAATCCATATATTTTTCACTATTCTGTTTCTCATTTCATTGTTTCTATCCCTCTTTTTTATTCTTATTACTCTGTGCTTCTTACTAGTGTTAATTATTTATTTTTTTAAGTCCTGTATGGCTCCTCTTCTATCTTTTACTATTATTATTACCATTATTCTTTTTCTCTTCTTATTTCTTTCCTTTTCTCTGGTCCTAATTTTTTTCAAGGGAACATAGACAACAGCAAGGAAATAGAATAAGGAGAATGAAGTGTCAAAGTGAAACCTTACCACAAACACAAAAACAAAAAATATAAAACCCTAGAGTAGAAAGAGAACCTAATCAAACGAATAAACCCTTCAAGATACACCGATGCTTAGACACCAACAAAAATTACAACACATACTAAGAAAGAAGAAGACATGGCCCAGTCCAATCAAGAAACTAAAAACCAAAAGGAAATGCAGAACATGGGACAACTAATCAAAGATGTCCAAACAAATATCATGAATCAACTTAATGAAATGAAGGAAGAGGTTAAGGATATTAAGAAGACACTGGGAGAACACATTGAAGAAATTGTAAACATACATAAAAAGATAACGGATATGACGGTGATGAATGGCACAATCCAAGAAATAAAAAATACACTGGAAGCACATAAAAGCAGATTTGAACAGGCAGGGGAAAGAATCAGCAATGTGGAAGACAGTACATCTGAAATCCAACAGAAAGGAGAACAGATAGATAAAAAGATAGAGAAAATCCATCAGGGACTCAGGGATTTGAATGACAAGACAAAAATACACAAATATATGTATTATATGTATCACAGAAGGAGAAAAGAAGGGAAAGGGGACAGAAGGTATGTTGGAGGAAATAATGGCTGAAAACTTCCCAACCCTATTAAGGAACATGGATGTACATGCCCAGGAAGCGAAGTACACCCAAAACAGTATAAATCCTAACAGGCATACACCAAGATATACACTTGTCAACTTGTCCAAAGCTCAAGACAAAGAGAGGATACTGAAAGCAGCAAGAAAAAAGAGATCTATCACATACAAGGAAAGCTCAATAAGATTAAGTGCTGATTTCTCATCTGAAACCATGGAGGACAAAAGGCAGTGCTAGGACATAGTCAGGGTGCTAAAAGAAAAAACTTCAAGCCAAGAATTCTCTATCCAGCAAATCTGACATACATAAACCTAAAGAAAATATGGCCAATGCAAGTAATTCCTTGACAATAATAACATTGACTGTTAATGGATTAAACTCACCAGTCAAGAAACACAGATTGGCAGAACAGATAAGGAAACAAACCTGTCTATATGTTGTCTACAAGAAACTGACCTTAGACCCAGGGACACAAGGGGGCTGAAAGTGAATGGTTGGAAAACAATTTTACATGCAAAAAATAACCAAAAATGGGCGGGAGTAGCTATACTAATATCGGACAAAATAGTCTTTAAATGCAAAACTATGGTAAGAGACAAAGAAGGACACTATATATTAATGAAAGGAGTAATTTATCAAGAAGAAAGAACAATCATTAACATTTATGCACCTAACCAGGGCTCCTCAAAATACATGAGGCAAACATTGGAAAAACTAAGTGGAGAAATAGATGCCTCTACAATTAGTGTGGGGGAATTTAATACACCATTATCACCATTAGACAGAACATCTCAACAGAGAATCAATAAAGAAACAAAGACTTTGAATAATACATTAGAGGATCTGGACCTAATAGACATTACACCCTAATACAGCAGGATATACATTCTTCTCAAGTGCCCATTGATCATTCTCCAGGATAGACCACATCTTACGCCACAGAAAAACTCTCAATGAATTTGGAAAGATTGAAATTATACAAAGTAATTTCTCTGACCACAATGGAATGAAGCTGGAAATCAGTAAGGAGCAGAGAACCAGATTAGGCACAAAGACATGGAAGTTAAACAACACACTCTTGGACAAACAGTGGATCAAGGAGGAAATCACAAAAAAAATCAGTACCTATCTTGAAATGAATGAAAATGATAACACAATGTATCAAATCCTATGGGATGCAGCAAAAGCTTTACTGAGAAAGAAATTCAAAGCCATAAATTCCTATGTTAAAAAAGTAGAAGGAGCTAAAACCAAAGACCTAACAGCACACCTGGAGGAATTAGAAAAAGAACAACAAAATAACCCCAAAGCAAGTATAAAGAAAGAAATAACAACGATTAGAGCAGAGCAAAATGAAATTGAAAATAAGAAAGTACTAGAAAAAAGAAACAAAACCAAAAGCTGGTTTTTCGAGAAGATCGATAAAATTGACAAACCCTCAGCTAGACTAACAAAGAAAAAAAAGAGAAGATGCAAATACATAAAATAAGAAATGAGGAAGGGGATATCACCACTAACCCCACAAAAATAAAGAGTATCATAAGAGGATACTTTGAAAAATTGTAGGCCAACAAGATGGATAATTTAGAGAAAATGGGCAAATTTCTAGAAACACACAAGCAACCTACATTGATGAAAGAAGAAATTGATGGACTTAACAGACCAAACACAAGTAATGAGATAGAATTAGGAATCAAAAATCTCCCAACCAAGAAGAATCCAGGACCAGATGGCTTCACAGGTGAATTATATCAAACATTCCAGAAAGAACTAACACAAATCCTGCTTAAACTCTTCCAAAGAATAGAAGTGGAGGGAAGATTGCCTAACTCACTCTATGATGCCAACACCACCCTAATACCAAATACAAACAGAGACACCACAAGAAAGGAAAACTATAGACCAATCTCTCTAAAGAACCTAGATGCTAAAATCCTGAAGAAAATACTTGCTAATCGTATTCAACAAAACATCAAACAAATTATACACCATGATCAAGTGGTTTTCATCCCTGGTATGCAAGGAAGTTTCAATATAAGAATATTAATCAATGTAATACACCACATAAACAGATTGAAAGAAAAAACCACATGATCATCTCTATAGATGCAGAAAAAACATTTGACAAAATACAGCACCATTTCCTTACAAAAACACTGCACAAGATAGGATTAGAAGGAAACTTCTTCCACATCATAAAGAGTATATAGGAAAAACCCACAGGTAACAACATATTCAATGGTGAAATCCTAAAAACTTTCCCTCTAAGATTTTGGAACATGACAAGGATGCCCACTTTCACCACTTTTATTTAACATTGTGTTATAAGTACTTGCTTGAGCCCTTAGGCAAGAAAAAAATATAAAAGGCATCCAAATTGGAAAGAAAGAAGTAAAAAATTCACTATTTGCAGATGACATGATCCTATACATAGAAAGCACTGAGAAACCTACAACAAAGCATCCAGAGCTTATAAATGAGTTCAGTAAAGTGGCAGGCTATAAGATCAATATGCAAAAATCAGTAGCAATTCTGTACATCAATAATGAGCAATCAGAGAAAGAAATCAAGAAAAAAATCCAATTTATAATAGCAACTAAAAGAATAAAATATCTAGGAATAAATTTAACTAAAGATGTAAATGACTTATACGGAGAAAAGTACACAACATTGTTAAAGGAAATCAAAGAAAAGTTAAATGGAAGAATATTCACTCTTCATGGATAGGAATACTAAACATCATTAAGATGTCCACCCTACCCAAACCGATTTACAGAATTAATGCAATCCCACTAAAAATTACCACAGCGTTTTTTCCTGAATTGGAAAAGCTAACTGTGAAATTTATTTGGAAGGGCAAGGGGCCCCAAATAGCCATAGATTTTTTGAAAAAGAAAAATGAAACCAGAGGAATCACACTAAGTGACTTGGAAACATACTACAAGGCTACAGTGGTGAAAATTGCATGATATTGGCACAAATATAGACATACTGACCAATGGAACTGAATTGAGAGTTCTGATATAGATCCCCACATATACAGTTACCTGATATTCAACAAGGCCACCAAGCCCACTCAACTGGGAGAGAATGGCCTCTTCAACAAATGGTGCTGGGAGAACAGGATATCCATATCCAAAAGAATGAGAGAGGAATACCACCTCACACCTTATACAAAAATTAACTCAAGATGGATCAAAGATATAAATAGAAGAACCAAGACCATAAAGCTCCTAGAGGTCAATGTAGGGAAGCACTTACAGGATCGTGTAATAAGAAATAGTTTCATGAACTTTACACCCAAAGCATGATCAATGGAAGACAAAATAGATGAATGGGACCTCCTCAAAATTAAAAACTTTTGCATCTCAAGGAGTTTGTCAAGAAAGTGAAAAGTCAGTCCACTCAATGGGAGAAAATATTTGGTAACCATATATTTGATAGGGGCCTAACATCCAGCATATAAAAAGAAATCTTACACTTTGAAAATAAAAAGACAAACAACCCATCTAAAAAATGGGCAAGTGATTTGAATAGACACTTCTCCAAAGGAGAAATACAAATGGCTAAAAAGCACATGAAAAGATGCTCAACATCACTAGCTATTAGGGAAATGCAAATCAAAACTACAATGAGATATCATTTTACACCCATTAGACTGGCGGTTATTAAAAAAACAGAGGACTACAAGTGTTGGAGAGAATGTGGAGGAATGGGAACCCTTATCCACTGCTGATGGGAATGTAGAATGGTCCAGTCATTGAGGAGGAGAGTTTGGCATTTCCTCAGAAAGCTAACTATAACAATCCAGCAATTCCACTGCTCAGTACCTATCCAGAAGAATTGAAGGTAGGGACATGAACGGATATATGCACACCAATGTTCATAGTGGCATTATTCACTATTGCCAAAAGTAGGAAACAAACCAAATGTCCATCAACAGATGAATGGATAAACCAATTATGGTACATACAATGGAATATTACTCAGCTGTAAGAAGGAATGCAGTTTTAACACACAGGATAACATGGATGAATCTTGAAGATCTTATGTTAAGTGAAGCAAGCCAGGCACTGAAGGACAAATATTACTTGACCTCACTGATATGAATTAAGCAAATTGAGCAGGCTCACAGAGCTAGAGTCTGGTAAATAGGTTTACAGGAAACAGAAAGGGAGAAGAAGGTTGTGAGTCAATGCCCATATGGGCAAAATTTATGATAAGGTAGAAGGGTGTAATTGTGCAGTGGATGGCCAAAACAGGGTACAGTGATGTTATTGGGCTGCGTGGTGCTGGTCTGTCCTGGGGGTAGGGTAGGGAGGGTGGGTTAGAATATCCATGGAACTGGGGCGAGGGTTGGGGGAGGAAGTAGGTGAACTCTAGGGATTTGCAGGTATGTGGTTGAAACTACAATGCTGGGAATGTTCTTTTGGCAAATACTGCAGGGGAGGGTTACTGCTTTAAGGTGTTTGATGTTGGGGGGCATGCGGGACAGGTCATACTTGGGGACAGGCCAGTATGTTAAACCCTCAATGTTGTTGCAAGTAACTATGAATCTGGTCCTTCAATGAGTTAATATTGGTGGTTACCATGGGTCCTGAGGGGAGAGGGAGGGAGGAATAGAATAGATGGAACATGAGACACTTTTGGGGCGATGGAATTATTTTTACATGATCCTGCAAGGATGGATACAGACCACATCAAACTTCATCAAAATGTATAAAAGTTTAGGGTCCATAATGTGAATCTATTGTCCAAAATGTAAATCACAATGTGAATCATTGACCATGGTTAGTAACAATGTTTCAATATTTGTACATCAATTGTAACAAATGCACCATCCACGTGTAAAATGTTAATAGGGGAAAGCGGAAAAGGGAGAGGACATTGGGTATATGGGAATAACCAATACTCTGTACATGACTTTTCTGAAACCAAAAGCTTCTTTGAAGGCAAAATGAAAAAAAATAAGACATTGGGTGAATACATGGAAGCAAATGCCACTGTACAGACAAGACAACAGATCTTACATTGATGAAAGACATAATGTGAAAATTTTATATTTTATATTTTTATATTATTTCAAACTTTAGGAAATTTTTTTGTATTTTATTTGTTATTTTTAAAGCCATCATTATTATATCATTTTCCTTTTAATTATATTTGATTATTTTGTTGGCTTCAATTTTGAAGATGTTTTGGATCACAGAAGGGTTACAACTGTGGCTGGGAAGGATCAGTGGTGTGGGGTGTCAGAGATGGGGGATACATGTGAGGAGGTTCACCTGGAGCATACCTATAAGGCATATGAATGTGTTCAAGTGTTCATGGGGCATTGTCACAGTGGGTGGAGATCCACATAATAACCAAAGAAATATCGAATTCCCATCCTGGAGAGCTCTGCCACATTCTCTAATGGGACAGCAAGAATCCCTTGAGTACGGGGCAGTGACTATTGAAGGAGGATGGACCATTATTGGGCCCTTGATTGTGATAATTGTACTTATAAACGTTTACTTTTGAAATTGAAACTTAGCGTAGTATTTTAGGGTGCCTAAGCATTACCTCCTGAGCACCTCCTTGTTGCACAAATGTGGCCTCTCTATAAGCCAAAACTCAGCATATAAATGCATTACCTTCCCCCAGCATGGGAAATGACTCTTGGGGATAAGCCTTGGGCACCAAGATATTACTACCAAGAACCAACTTGCAGGAAGCAGATGTGGCTCAAGCATTTGGGCTCCCATCTACCATATAAGAGGTCCAGGGTTCGATTCCTGGGGCCTTCTGGTGAAAAGCAGGCTGGCCTGCATGGCAAGCTGGCCTGAGAGGAGAGTTGGCCCACGTGGAGTGCTGGCCCATGCAGAGTGCTGGTCCACACGGGAGTGCTGGTTCGCATGGAGTGCTGGCTTATGCAGAGAGCTAGTGCAGCAAGATGATGCAATAAAAAGAGACACAGAAGAGAAACAATAAGAGTTGCAGCAAACCAGGGAACTGAGGTGGCACAAGAAATTGAGCGCCTCTCTCTCCTATGGAAGGTCTCAGGATTGGTTCCCAGTGCCACCTAAAGAGAAGACAAGCAGACCCAGAGAGCAGACAGTGAGAGCAAAACAACGAGAAGGGGGGAATAAGTAAATAAATCTTTTAAAAAGTATAAAAAAGAACCAGCTTGCAATACAACTGGAAAAATACCTGACCAAAAGGGGGAAAAGATAAAGACAAATGAGTTTATATGGCTAAGAGATTTCAAAGTGAGTCAGGAGGTCATTTCAGAGGTTACACTTATGCACATCTCAGCAGGAACTCATTGACTGCCAATGTAAATATTACCTCAAATAGCAGGGCTCCTAGGGCTCTGGAGACATCTAGACACTATAGGCAGGGCAGACAGCTCAAGAATTTGGCACCCTGCCAGTGGGCCCTACTTGGAAATTACATTCCCCAATGTGATAGAGTTGGGCTCAGTTGTATTTTCCCTACACATGGCTCTGCTGCCCATCTATTTGAATCTATAGTTAGTACTAGTGTTGATAGTTGTATGTCCAAGAGACTTAAATCTTTGGGCTGTCCATGTGCCAGCTGGGCCTTGAATCTCAACAGACTTGCAACACCTGATCTCCAGTTCATTGGACTCACCCAGGACAACTAACAAGGAGATGATGACTGACAATGACCATCTCAAGGAACAGAGAGTTTGCAACTGCAAGCAGGAAAGTGCCATTCATCTGTCCCATGGGATTTAAGCCCCTTCTCAATTAGAGGTGAAGTGGGCATCTCCATCACAGAATCCTCACAAATGGGGAATGGACAATGGACTACAGTACACTTACAGTTGTTCTACTGTAGACTTGTTGTGATCCTAGCAATGGAAGAATTTTATCATGGATGTGGAGGCAGTGGCCACTGGAGGTTCTGAAGGGAGGGAGAAGGAAAAATAGGTGTAATTTGGGGACATTTCAAACAAATAATTGTATATTTAGGTGATGGTAAGTGCTAAGAAGAAAAATAGAGCAAGGTAAGAATGTAAGGGAAGGTCTCATTGATAAAAATGACACTTTCACAGAGTCCTGAATGAAATGAGTAAGCAAACCATGCAGGTACTTGGGGGGGGGGGATATTCCAAGCCATGGGTACATCAAATGCAAAGGATCTACTAAAGCCAAAGTATTCTTGGCATTTTTGAAGAACAGCAAGAAGAACAGATTGAAGGACCAGGGAAAAGGTTAGTCACTTGCACAACTCTGAGATTGAGTGCCTCCTTAAAAATTATGCATTATGTGCCTCTCTTTTCTCACTCTAGTCCTGGCCCTGTTAAGGTTGAATGAGCAAGGGAAGGAAAAGAATAAGATGGGAGTCCATGGCAGAGTTTGAGAAGAGATATGAATGATCTGACTTATATTTTAACAGAATCACTGTGCTTTTTCTGAGGAGAATAAAATGTAGGGAGTACAGTATTAAAAGCAAGAAGACCTATTAGGAAGCTATTACAGTAATACAGGTAAGAGATAATGTCAGCTTGGGCAGGGATAGTGGCAATGGAGGTGATAAAAAGTTGGATTGTGGATATGTTTTTAGTGGAATAGTCAAAAGGATTTCCTGAGAGAATAGATATGGGGTGGGTTGCAGTTGGACAGTTTGATGTAATTATGAATTCCAAAAATATAATTGGATCATGCTTGTAAACTGATATGTTAATCTGGGCATGATTAAGTTATGATTAGGGTGTTGACTGGGCCACGTCAGTAGGGGGTTGAGCCCCACCCCTTTGGATAGGGAATCAAATATAAAAGGCATGGCAAGAACAGAGATGAAGCAGTTTTTGAGAAGCAGTTTTGATATTGGAGAGAAGGTCCCAGGAGAAGAGAAGCGAGCTGTTCACCTGATCGTCTACAGCTGACCTTGTGGAGGAAACAGGAGCTAAGCCTGGAGAGAAACGCAGCCCCGGGAAGAGAGGAACCCCAGAAGCCTGAACCCTGGCAAAGGTCGGCAGCTGTCTTGCTCCAACACGTGACAATGGACTTTGATGAAGGAAGAAACTTATGCTTTATGGCCTGGTAACTGTGGACTTCTACCCCAAATAAATACCCTTTATAAAGACCAACCCATTTTTGGTATTTCACATTAGCACCCCTTTGGCTGACTAATACAGGGTGTTAGAAAAAGAAAGGAGTTAAGGATGGCCTGAACAACTGGAAGAATAGAGTTGTCATTTACTGAAATGGAGCACAGTGGAGCAGGAGAAATTTTGAAGGGAAAGAATTGTTTTAGATTGCTAAGCTTCTCAAAGCCAATACCATGAAATGGGTTGGCTTTAACAATGGGAATCTATTACTTAAAAGCTTACAATTTTGACGCTGAGAAAAATGTCCAAATCAAGATATCACCAAGACGATGCTTTCTTCCCAAAGACCAGCGGCCAGTGATCCTGGACTCCTCTGTCACATGGCAAGGCACATGGAGGTGTCTGCTAGTCTCTCCCTTCTCTTCCAGGTCTCCTTGTTTCAGATTTTTGCTTATGTTGTGGTTCTCTCTCTCTCTCTCTCTCTCTCTCCATCCTGTTTATAAACAACTCCAGTAAGATGATTAAGACACACCCTGGGGCTCACCTTAACGGAGATAACCTATTCAAAAGGTCCTACTTACATAATTTTACACACATGGGAATGGATTAACTTTAAGAACATGATTTTCTGGGGTACATACAGTTCTAAACCACCACAGGGATAGAGGAAAGAAGAGTTTAGTTTTAAAATATGCAAATGTCCATTAGACACTCAAGTGAAGATAGCATTTGACCATATACATCTGGAGTTGAGGAGAGAGGTCCAGGAGATGCCAAGATATAAATATTATTTAAAGCAATTGAAATTGTATAATATCACACATTGGAAGAGTGAGTAAGGAAAAGAAAAATGCCTGAGGTCAGAACTCTAATATTTTATTTTTATTTTTTTATTTTTTTAAAGATACTTAGATTACACAAATGTTACACAAAAAATATAGGGATTCCCATATGCCCTGCTCCCCACATCCTCCATACCCTCCCACATAAACAACATCCTTCATTAGTGTGACACATTCATTGCAATTGATAAACACATCCTGGGGCATTACGATTGAGTGTGGACCATAGTTCACATTGTAGTTTACACTCTCTCCCACACAGAACTCTAACATTTAGATTTGAGGGCAATCAGGAGGAACCAGAAAAGCAGTCTGATAAACAGCAGGTAGAGAGGTAACAGGAAAACTAAGAGACAATGCTGTCCCAAAGTTTAAGTAAAGAGATTATTTCAGATACAATATATATATATATTGTATGATCTTGCTTCTATGAATTCCCAGAACAAACAAATTTCATAGACAGAGATAGTAGACAGCAGGTTACTAGGAGAAAAGAGAGCTATTGATTAATGATTGTAGAGTTTCTGTTTGAAGTGATGAAAAAGTTGGGATAATGGACATTAGTAATGGTAGCAAAATATTGTGAATATAATGAACATGACTGAATTGTACACTTGAAAGTGGTTAAAAAGAGACATTTTGAGTTGTATATATGTTATTACAATAAAAAGTTTAAAAAAAGAAATTTCAAAAAGCAGGAAATGGATTTCCACTTTCAGCCACAATGGAGTAACAAATGAAATTTACCTTCATACCATAAACAACTATAAAAGTGGACAAAATATATGCCACAACATTTTTCAGACTTGGTAAACAAGCAAAAGAATGGGGACTCCTTAGAGAAGGTAAATAAATGAGGTGGGCCCTATGATTGCTTTGTGCCTGGAGGCAGCTTATAGACCATGTTTCAGGGAGGGGCATCCCAAGTAGAGCACATCAGTCTCTCTGAGTGGAGGATATTTGGGATGTTAGAATTTGTGGGGAAAAGAACTGAAAAGGGGGGAGCTAAGCAGAAAAAGTCTCCAGAAATATTCATAGGAACTGTAGTAGTTTGATATTGTTTATGAATTCCAAAAATAGATATTGGATTACGTATGTAAACTGGTCTGTACCTGGGTATGATTAGCAGAACAGAGGAGTGAGTTGGAGTTTTTGATACTGGAGTTTGGAGCTGGAGCCTGGGAAATAAGAACACAGAGGAGCAGAGCAGCTGAGCCTGGAGAGAATCGAGCCTCAGGGAGAGAAACAAAGCCAGTTGCCTGATAGTCTACAGCTGACTTTGTGGAGAGAACAGAGGAGCTGAGCCCAGAGAGAAATGAACCTTGGGAAAAGGGGAACCCAGGAAGCCTGAACCCTGGCAGACTTCAGCAGCCATCTTGCTCCAACATGTGGCAATAGACTTTGGTGAGGGAAGTAACTTACACTTTATGGCCTGGTAACTGTAAGCGTCTACCCCAAATAAATGCCCTTTATAAAAACCAACTGATTTCTGGTATTTTGCATCATCATCATCCCTTTGGCTTACTAATACAGGAACCATCTTGAGTCTTTAACTCCATGTTAATCCACACATGTATGAGATGAAAACCCATAAAGAGAATAAAATTACAACTACACAGAGTTCACACAAGGCTGAGAGATGTCTCAGTTCTGTCCATCGAGAATAAAGATAATTCATATAAATGTAGGACCATTCAGTAGAGACCCCAGAAGAGCCATACACTAGTAAACTAATATTAAGAATAGGCTGTTCTAATTGGCTGTTCCTAATAGGGGAGGACAGACTAGTGTGTCAAGCCCTCAGCATTGTAGCAAATATCTATGAATCTTGCCCTTCAAGGAATGAAGCCTGGTGGTCGACATGAGCCCTGAGGGGAGGGGGAAGGAGGAATAGAATAGATGGAAGAAGGGGTATTTAGGGGGCAATGGAAGTGTTTTGCATGCTCTTGCAATGATGGATACAGACCATGTTAAATTTCATCAAAAATTTATAAAAGTGTATGGTCTAAAATGTAAGCTATAATGTAAACTATTGACCATGGTTAGTAGCTATGTTTCAATATTTGTACATCGGTTGAAATAAATGTATCATCCACATGTAAAAAGGTTATTAATAGGGAAGGGGGAAAAGGGGGAGGATGTTGGATATATGGGAGTCCCCTATATTCTGTATGTAACTTTACTGTGACCTAAAACTTCTTTGAAGACAAATTTTTTTAAAAGTAAGACAATGGGGAAAAAATGGAAGAAAATGCCACTGTACATACAGGACAACAGATATTACAGTAATGAAAGGCAAAATGTCAAAAAAAATTTTTAAATATTTTTCATTTTTTAATACCCCAATTTTTTTTACATAATTTTAGTTTTAGTTTTTCAAAATTATGTATTTTATTTCTTATGTTTAAACCTATCATTATTATTTCATTTTCCTATTAATTGAATTTGGCAATATTCTTGGCTTCATTTTTGAAGAAGTTTTGGATCCCATAAGGGTTACAACTATGGCAGGGGAGGATCAATGGTGTGGGGTGTCAGTGATGGGGGATACATGGGAGAAAGTACAAATATGTTCAATATGCTCATGGGGCATTGACACAGTGGGTAGAGATTCACATAACAACCGAAAGATTATTGAATCCCCATCCTGGGGAGCTCTGCCACATTCTCTAATGGAACAGCAACAATCCCCCAAGTACAGGGGCAATGACAAGTGAAGAAGGATGGTCCATTGATGAGCCCTTGATATTGATGACTATGCTTAGGAGGCTTTTTCTTTTGAAATTGCAACTTAGCCTAGTGTTGTAGGGTGCCTAATAAGACTTACCTCTTGAAAGCCTCCTTGTTGCTTAAATGTGACCCCTCTCTAAACCAAACTCAGCATATAAATGCATTACCTTCCCCCCAGTGAGGGACATGACTCCCAAGGATGAGCCTCCCTGGCACCAAGGAATTACTACCAAACACCAGCTTGTGATACAATTGGAAAAAGGCCTTGAATAAAAGAGGGAAAAGGTAAAGACAAATGAGTTGATAGGGCTAGGAGACTTCAAAGGTGAGTTGGGAGGTCATCAGAGAGGTAACACATATGCATATCTCAGCAGGATCTCATAGATGGTCAATGTAGATACTACCACAAACAGTGGGGCTGCTGAGGGCTCTGGAGACACCCAGGTCCTATAGTCATGGCAGATAGCTCTGGAGTTTGGTGCCTTGGCAGTGGGCCCTACTTTGGAAATTGTGCTCCCCAATGTGACAGAGTTGGACTCAGATGTGACTTCTCTACACATGCCTCTTCTGTCCCTTTTATTTGAACCTATAGTTGGTGCTAGAGTTGGTAGGTGTACATCCAAGAGACTTGAATCTCTGGGCTGTCCATGTGCCAGCTGGGCCTTGAGCCTCAGCAGAGTTGCAACACCTACTCTCCAGTTCATTGGACTCACCCAGGACAACTAACAAGGAGGAGAGGATGGACAACCCCCACACCAAGGAACTGAGAGAGTCTACAACTGCAAGCAAGAGAGTCCCAACATATGGGATTGAAGTCTCCTCTTAATTAGAGGTGGAATGGGCATCACCATCCCAGAATCCTCAGGATTGTGGAATAAAATATGGACTAAAGTAAACTTATTGGTATTCTACTATAGAATTATTGTGATCCTAGTAATGGAAGAAATTCAATCACTGATGTGGAGACAATGGCCACTGGAGGTGCTGAAGTCAGGGTTAGGGAAAAAAGGTGTAATATGGGGGCATTTTCAGGACTTGGAATTGACCTGAATGACACTGCAATGACAGATACAGGCCATTATATATCCTGCCATAATCTACAGAATTGAGTGAGAGAGAGTGTAAACTACAATGTAAACTATAATCCATGCTTAGTGGCAATGCTCCAAAATAGGTTCATAATTGCAATGAATATACCACACTAATGAAAGAAGCTGTTAATGTGGGGAAAAGTGGGAGGTCTGGGGAGTGGGGCATATGGGAATCCCTTATATTTTTTATGTAACATTTTATGTAATCTAAGTATCTTTTAAAAATAAATAAAAAATATATTAATTTTTTTTAAAAAAGAATAGGCTGCTCTAAACCTGCCTTAGCAGAACTTAAAAATAAGTCTCAAAAAACATCTCAAAGAAATCACCCTGATACAAAAGTAACTTCACTGCTCACCAGACAAACTTCAATACTCTTATTTTTAAAAGACAACTAAATCCATTGTCCAAAAAAAGTTAATTCACAATGTCTGACATCCAAGGAAAAATTACCAGGCATGCAAATGTCACCCAAACCAGACAGAAAAGTGTGGAATATAAACAGATCCAGAAATGATAGAGATGATATAATCAACAAAGTCCTTAAATGAGCAGTAAAATATTAAAATATAATCAAGAATTTAAAGAAAACCACGGGCATGATGAGAGAACAGAAGATATAAAAAATAACAAAGTGAAACATCCATAAATGAATATATAATTTCACAGGATGGGAATTTGAATCTGCAGAAAATAAGAACAGTGAACTTGAAGGTAGGACACTAACAAGAGTGCAACACAAAGTGGGAAAAGACAGGAAAAAAGAATAAATTCTCATTGGCTTATGGGACATTATCAAGTAGTCTAGTAGATGTGCAATTATCATCTCAAAAGGCAAAGTAAGGGGCATACACAGTGGGATGATGGTGGAGTAGGGAGCTCCAGGACTCAGTCCTTCCACCAGAACAATCAAGGCAGGAACTGCCTGGAAAAAAAACTATTTTGAAACTACATAGGCCAGAAGAACACTGTACAACATCCAGGGAAGAGTGGGAGGAAGAGGCTGATTAAGTACAGTAAAGAACAGAAAATTGCTGTCTTTGCACAGCAGCCACCAGTGGCCACCCCCCACTCATGCAGCCAGCATCCATGGGTTTCAGCACCTGCTAAGCCCACTGGTGACAGAGAGGGACATAAAAATCCTCTTCCCCAAGACAAAGGATGGGCACGGCTGATCACTGACACAGGTTTTGATTAGTGACATCATATTGCCAGGGGCCAATCTTTGAGGGCAGCCATTGTCTCAACCCACCTTAGAAAAAAGCAGCAGTAGGCATTGTTTCAACCTGCTCTGCACAAAGGTCACAGTAGAGAACAATTAAAGACACTACACTTCCTCAGAGCTGTGAGGCACAGTTACAATCAGAGAAGCTCTTGGCATCCCTCTTCATCTCCTCCCCAGGGCACTTTGGAGCAGGTCTGCACTCCCTTTGTGGGTTTCTGGCCCTGTTTGAGCTGAGAAAAACTGACTTGGGAAGGTTCTCTCTAGCATGCCCCTCCTCCCAGAATATGCCTTCCAGGCACAATCAGCCTGAGATAATGAAAGGAGTGTAAGAAACTATAGAGGCAGAAAATCTGGGGCAAAGGCATGTTGGCTTCAAATACCTGGGAGAGGGAAGTCTGTCTTCTGGGAAATAGGATAACCAAACTCCTGTAAAGAAGGGGATTCCAAAACAACTAACAAACACAAACCTAGGTCAAGGCACAGGTCCACAAAGACATGCACATTGCATTTGCCTTGAGCAGGCCTATCTGATAGGAGGGGTGAAACTCAAGAAAATCTCTGTCTTATCACTAGCTGGTTACAAAATCAAGAAAACAGACATGTAAGGGAATAAATCCTAGTGGTAACATTCAGAAATATTAAAATGTACAGTGTACAACAATAGAGTACAAGGCAAACAAAGATGCAGGAAATAATGGCCCATCCAAAGGAAGAGGACAAAAATTCAGAAAAGATGAATAAAGAAGACAAGAATATGGACATACTGAACAAAGTCTTTTTTAAAATAAGCTTTAAAAGACTTAAGGAGATGAAAGAAAATAAAGACAAAAAACTAAAGGATATCAGGAAAGCAAGGAATGAGCAATATGAGAATCTTAGTAAAGAGATAGAAATTTTTAAAAGAATTCAAACAGGACTACTGGAGTTGAAGACCACAATAACTGAAATGAAAATTTTCCAGGAGGGTTTCAAGAGCATAATGGAGCTGGCAGAAGAGATAATCAGTGAGCTTGAAGATAAAACACTTGAAATGAGTCAGCCTGAGAAGCAAAAGAAAAGAGAATTATAAAAAGTGAAAATAGCCTAAGACACCTCTGGGAAAACATGAAGTGTACCAATATACACTTTATGGAAGACATAGAAGGAAAAGAAGGAGAGAACAGGTAGAAGGAATATTCAAATAAATAATCACAGAGAATTTCCCAAACTTAGCAGAAAATGTGACTATGGCATGGTTTCACTTAATATGAACTAAATATAAAGAATAAATACATGTAATTAAAACCTACAGTATAGGTTATTAGGAGATAAGAGGAGGGCTGTGAAGGAGTACTGATGCTTAATGTATGTAGAAGTGTTAATTGAGTGTAAAAGTGTGGAAAAGGATAGAGTTGATGGTAACACATTATAGTGAGTAGCAGCTGGTATATAAATGTGATTGTGGCTGAAAAGGGTAGCCTAGGGATGTAAATGTCAATTGAAAGAAAGAGAATAATCTAGGGACTAAATAATACAGTGTACTCAGAGGTGGATGAGAATTATGGTTAATAGTACAAATGCAAAAATATCCTTCTGTGAACTAGAATGGATGTACATCACTATTGCAGGGTGGTGGGAATGTGGAGAAGCAAGGGAAAAAAGCAATTAGTGTAACTATGGATAAAATTTAACAGCAATACTGTAATATTCTTGCATCAATGCCAAAGATGTACTGCGTTAATAATAAGGGGGTATAGAAAAAGTATGCCAAATGTATGCTAAATGGACCATAGTTAGTGGTAACAGTCTGATGATATTATCTTATAATCTGTAACAAATGTTCCACAAAGGTGTGGTGTGTTGATGAAGGGTGTTGTGTGGGAATTCCACACCTGTGCATGTTTGTTTTGTAAGTTCACAACTTCTGTAATAAAAATATATTTTAAAAAAAGATGTGGGAAGCGGCTGTGGCTCAATCAGTAGGGCTCCCGTTTGCCATATGGGAGGCCCCGGGTTTGGTTCCCGGGGCCTCCTGGTGGGGGCGGGCCCACCCGCTCGGCGTGGTTGGCTGACCCAGCGAGCACGAGCAGCAAGGGGGGGATAAATGAATAAATAAATAAAATCTAAAAAAAAAAAAAAGAAAACACACTGTTTAAAAAAAAAAAAAGATGTGACTATGCATATCTGAGAAGACAAGCAAACAGCAAACAAGATTATATATATCACACCATCGAATGCAAAGGACAAGGACAAAGTTCTGATACCTGCAAGAGAAAAGCTATGTGTTAAGTAGAAGGTAGTCTCAATTAGATTAAGTGCTAATTTCTCATCAGAAACTATGGAGGCAAGAAGGCAGTGGGTTGAAATAAAGTGCTGAAAGAAAACAGCAGCCTACCAACCATTGCATATCTGGTGAGACTTACTTTCAAAAATGAAGGAGAGATAAAGATATTCACAGATAAACAAAAGTTGAGGGAGTTCATCACCATTAGACCTGCCCTACAAGCAATGCTAAAGGGAGTTCTTCAGACTGAAAGCAAAAGGCACTAGACAGTGGATCAATGCAGCATAAAGAAATAAAGACCTGTGATAAAGGAAATCATTTGGGTGATTATGAATACCAGTATTTTGTAGTGTATTGTTTGGTATGTAACTCCATTTCCTAATTCCTATAGGTGCTAAAATGCAACTGCAGAAAAAGTAAAGATAAATCTATGGCTTTGGACATACAATTTACAAAGATAAAAATGGTAACATGTACAGAAAAAGGTATGGGTGACAGAGGGGAATAGGAAAAGTATATGTGTATGCTACTGAAGTTAAGTTGGCATTAAACTAAATATGTTTGTTATATATTTTGGATGTTAAATTTTGACCCCAAGGGAACAAATATATCCAGATAGAGAAGTGAAGGCACACAATAAGGTACAACGCAAAGAATCAAATTAATATAAAAGTAGGCATTAATGGAAGAATTTAGGGGCAAAAAAGGTTATAAGACTTAAAAAGGCTAAATAGCAAAATGGAATAAGAAAGTCTTGCAATTTCAGTAGTGACTTTAAATGTAAATGGATTAAACTCTCCAGTCAAAAGGCAGAGATTGACAGAATGGATAAAAAAGCATGACCCTACAAAATGCTGTCTGCAACAGACTCACTTTAAATTCAAAGATACAATTATGTTGAAAGTGAAAGGTTGGGAAAAAATACAATGCAAGCAGTAACCAAAAGAAAGCTGGGATAGCTATACTAATATCAGATAAAATAGACTTTAAGTCAAAAATAGTTATGCGGGACAAAGACAGACATCATATACTGATAAAGGGGACAATTCAACAAGAAGATGTAACTGTTATAACTATATACGCACCTAACAGCAGAACTCCGAAAGGTTTTAAGCAAATACTGACAGATTTGAAGGGAGAAATTGACCATTCTACATTTATAGTAAGAGACTTTAATACATCATTTTCAATAATGGATAGAATTTCTAATAATAAGATCAATAAGGAAATACAAGAGTTGAACCATACTCTAAAACAACTAGACATAACAGGCATATATAGAATGTTTCATCCAACAAAAACAGAATACACATTCTTTATGAGTGCACGTGGATCATTTTCCAAAATAGAACTTACATTAGGTCACAAAATAAGTCTCAATAAATTAAAAAATGTTAAAATCATACAATGTATATTCTCTGACCACAAAGAATGAAGCTAAAGATTAATTACAGAGGAAGAAATGGAAAATTTACAAATATGTGGATATTAAAAAACATATTTTTAAACAAACAATGAGTTAAAAAGGAATTCACAAGTGAAATTAGGAAATATCTTGAAGTAAATGAAAATAAAAATACAACAAACCAAAACTTATAGGATTCAGAGAGGGAAGTGCTAAGAGGGAAACTCTAAATGTGTACATACATTAAAAAGAAGAAAGACCAAATCAGAGATGAACCTGAAAGCTGGAAGAACTACAAAAAGAAGAGTAAACTAAACCTAAAATGAGCAGAAGAAAGGAAATAACAAAGATTGGAGTAGAAAAGAAAAAAATAATGGCTTTGACCAGTGTTCATTCAGTCTGGTGCCAAACTTCCAGTGAAATTAAAATCGATACAGCCTGAATTTTATTCACAGAGGATATCCTAATAGAGTAATGCTTCACTTTGCTCTAGTCAACCTTCTTAAAAATATCCTGTTTCTCAAACGACTATGTTACTTGATTAAAACATTGTTAAAATTAAAAAAAAAAAAAAAAGATTGGAGTGGAGATAAATGAAATAGAAAAAAATAGAAAAATAAGCAAAAACAAAAGTTGATTCTTTGAAAAGATCAACAAAATTGACAAACTTTTAGCTGGATTGACAAAGAAAGTAAGAGAAAGGATACAAATAATGAAAATAAGAAATGAAAAGGGGGCATTGCTACTGATCATGCTGAATTAAAAGAGGACACTGTGAATACCAGTATGCCAATAATTTGGACAACCTATTTGAAATGAACAAATTCTTATAAACACACAAAGTACTTACATTGACTCAAGAAGAAATAAAAGATCTCAACAAACCAATTACTAGTAAAGAGATTGGATCAGTGATCAAAAACCTCCCAACAAAGAAAAGCCCAAGACCAAATGATTTCACAGGAGAATTCTTTTTATTTATTTATTTTTTATTTTTTTATTTTTTAAATTTTATATATATATATATATTCAAGGTGCTTAGATTACCTAGATATTACACAGAAATTACAGGGATTCCCATGTTCCACACCTCCCACACCTCCCACAACATCCCACACAAACATCCTTCATCAATGTGGCACATCACCCGTAATGGATATATACACCCTGGGGCCTTGCCACCAAGCATAGGCCACAGTTCACATCGTAGACCACACTCTCTCCCACACAGTTCTGCATGGTATATGCTGATGTAAAATGGTCTACATCTGTCGCCGCAATGCCACTCAGGACAACCCCCAAGTCCCTAAAAAGCCCCTGTTTTTCAACTGCCCTTCCCCTCCCGGCCCCGAAAGCGTCCAGTGGCCACCGGCTCGACCTCAGTTTTATAATTTCTTCCATTGCTTGAATCACAATATGTCTACAGCAGAATACCATTAAGTCCACTCTAGTCCATAGCTCTTCCCCCAGTCCTGAGGGGAATGGGAAGATGACGTCCACTCCACCTCCAAGTGAGAGAGGGCTTAGATCCCATGGATATGGTGGAAGGGATTATCCTGCCTGCAGCTGCAGGCCCTCTCCATTCCCTGGGATGGCCGTTGCCCATTGTCGTCTCCTCACCAGGTGACTTGGATGAGTCCATTGAGCTGTAGGGTAGGAGTTGCAGCTCCACCGAGATTCCAGGCACAGCTGGCACATAGGTAGGCCAGAGGCTCTAGTCTCTGGAAGTACACCTAAAAACTCCAGCATCACATACAGGTTTGAATAGAAGGGACTGTTGGACCATGTGCAGGGAGGACTTATTTGAGTCCAACTCTGTCACTCTCAGGAGCACAGATTCCAAAGTAGAGCCCACTAATAAGACATCAATCTCTGGGGCTATCTCCCCTTATATAGGACCTGGGTGTCTCCAGAGCCTTTTAATCTTAACTGTTCCTTCCTCCCCATCCCCCTGGGGCATATGACACTCCCCTGTCTTGACTCATGGCATGACAAGATTCATAGTTACATGCCCTGGGTATTCCAACCTGCCCTTCCTAATCTACTCACCTGTCAACCCTGCACCCCCAAACCCAATAATATCACTACCCATCTGTCCTATCCTTCAATATGCAACTATATTCTATCCCTTTACCATAGATTATGTCCATATGAGTGATGGCTCAAAGCCTACTCTTCTCTTTCTCTCCCTTGTTAACCTATCTTTCAGACAATGGTTCTCAGAGACTGCTCACTTTCCTCAGTTCAAATCAGTGAGGTCATATATTGTTCATCCTTCAATGCCTGGCTTGCTTCACTCAACATAAGGTCTTCAAGATTCACCCACGTTATTCCGTGTGTTAGCACTTTATTCCTTCTTACAGCTGAGTAATATTCCATTGTATGAATGTATCACATTTTGCTTATCCATTCATCTGTTGATGGGCACCGGGGCTGATTCCAACTTTTGGCAATTGTGAACAATGCCGCTATGAACATTGGTGTGCATATATCTGTTCGTGTCTTTGCTTTCAGTTCTTCTGGGTATATACCCAGCAGTGGAATCGCTAGATCATACGGAAGATCTATTGTTAGTTTTCTGAGGAACCGCCAAACTGTCCTCCACAGTGGCTGGACCATTCCACAAACCCACCAGCAGTGGATGAGGGTTCCTATTCCTCCACATCCTCTCCAACACTTAGAGTCTGCTATTTTTTTAATAGCTGCCATTCTGATGGCTGTAAGATGGTATCTCATTGTAGTTTTGATTTGCATTTCCCTGATAGCAAGCGATGTCGAGCATTTTTTCATGTCCTTTTTAGCCATTTGTATTTCTTCCTTGGAGAAGTGTCTTTTCAGTTCACTTGCCCATTTATTAAATGAGTTGTTTGTCTTTTTATTTTCAAGGTGTAGGATTTCTTTATATATGCAGGATATTAGGCTCTTATCAGATATATGGTTGCCAAATATTTTCTCTCATTGGGTAGGCTGCCTTTTTATTTTCTTAATAACGTCCTTTGAGGTGCAGAAGTTTTAATTTTGAGGAGATCCATTTATCTATTTTTTTTTCCCTTGCTGCTCGTGCTTTGGCTGTGAAGTTCATGAAACCATTTCCTATTAGAAGGTCCTGTAGATGCTTCCCTACATTATCTTCCAAGGTCTTTATGGTTTTGGCTCTTATATTTAGATCTTTGATCCATCTTGAGTTGATTTTTGTATAAGGTGTGAGATGGTATTCTTCTCTCATTCTTTTGGATATGGATATCCAGTTCTCCAAGCACCACTTGTTAAAGAGGCCATTCTTTTTCACAGGAGAATTCTAACAAACATTCCAAGAAGACTTAACTCCAATTCTGCTTAAAGTCTTCCAAATAAATTGAAGAGAAAGGAGCACTCTCTAATGCGTTCTACAAGCCCAACACCAAAACCAGATAAAGATACCACAACAAAAGAAATCTAGAGTCCAATATCTCTTAGGAATATAGATGCAAGAATCCTCAACAAAATACTAGTAAATCAAATCCAACAGCATATTAAAAGAATTATACACTATTATCAAGTCCCTGGTATGCAATAGTGGTTCAGCATGAGGAAATCAATTAATGTAATAAACCACATTGACAGAATGTTAATCTGTTAACATGATCATCTCAATTGATGCAGAAGAGGCTTTGACAAACTCCAGAAGCCCTTCTTGATAAAAAACACTTAACACAAGGAATAAAAAGAACTTCCTCAACATGATAAAAGGCATATATGAAAAGCCCACATCTAACATCCTACTTAATGGTGAAAGACTGAAAACTTAGATCTAAGATCAGGAACAAGACAAGGATGCCCACTGTCGCCACTCTTAGTCAACATTGTACTGGAACTTCTTGTGAAAGCAAGAAAAGGAAATAAAAGGCATCCAAATTGGAAAGGAAGAAATAATATAATCCCTATTTTCAGATCATGTGATCCTATATACAGAAAATCCTGAAAAACTGACAACAAAGTTTCTAGAGTTAATAAATGAATTCAGCAACGTGGAGGGGTTCAAGATCAACACCCAAAATTCAGTAATGTTTCTATACATAGGCAATAAACAATTGGAAGAAGAAATCAATAATCAAATTCCATTCACAATAGCAACTAAAAGAATCAAATACCTAAGGATAAATCCAACCAAGGATGAGATGGACTTGTACACAGAAAACTAAAAAAACATTGCTAAAAGAAATAAAAAAGGCCTAAATAAAGGAAGAATATTCTGTGTTCATGGACTGGAAGACCGGGTATCATAAGATGTCAATACTATCCAAAGCAATTTATAGTTTCAATGCAATCTGAATCAAAATTCCAAAAACCTTCTTTGCAGAAATAGAAAAACCAATAATCACATTTATATGGAAGAGTAAGGGGCCCCATTAGCTGTCCTGATAAAGAAGAATGATGTTGGAGGACTCACACTTCTCAATTTTAAAACTTATTGCAAAGCCAAAGTAATTAAAATGGTGTGGTACTGGCACAAAGACAGACACATAGACCATGGAATCAAATTGAGAGCTCAGAAATCAAACCTTAAATTTATGGCCAACTGATTTCTGATAAGGTGGCAAAGACCACTCGACTGGGAAAGAATAGTCTCTTCAACAAATGGTACTGGGAAAACTGAATCTCCTTTTGCAAAAAAAGAAGGACCCCTGCCTCACACCTTATACAAAAGTCAATTCAAAATTGATCAAAGACCTAAATGTTAGAGCCAGAATTATCAAACTCCTAGAAGAAAACCCAGGGAAGCATCTTCAGGACCTTCTGTTAAGCAATGGTTTCTTATACTTTACACCCAAAGCACAAGCAACAACAACAAAAAATAGATAATGGGACCTCATCAAAATTAGAAACTTTTGTTCTTCAAAGGACTTTATCATGAAAGTAAAATGAAAATCTACACATGGGAGAAAATATTTGGAAACCACATACCTGATAAAGGTTCAATATCCAGAACATACAAAGGAAGCTTCCAACTTAATAACAAAAAGACAAACAACGCAATTAAAAATGGGCAAAGGACTTGAATAGACATCTTTCCCAAGAAGATATACAAATGTCCAGAAAGCACATGAAAAGATGCTCAACATCATTAGCCATCAGGGAAATGCAAATCAAAACCACAATGAGATACCATTTTGCATCCATTAGAATGACTCCTATTTTTAAAAAATGGAAAATTACAAGTGTTAAGAAGACCACACATTCACCACTGGTGGCGATGTAAAATGCAACTGCTGTGGAAGATAGTTGGCGGTTCCTCAGAAAGCTATATATAGAAATACCATATGACCCGGCAATCCCACTACCAAGTAAATACTCAAAAGAAGTGAAAGCAGGGTCTCAAACAGATACTTGCATGCAGCTTTTCATAGCAGCACTATTCACATTTGCCAAAATATGGAAGAAACCCAAGTGTCTACCTAATGACGAATGGATAAATAAAATGTGGTATATACATACAATGAAATATTAATCCTCCATGAAAAGGAATGATTTCCTGATATATACAACAATATGGATAAACCTTGAAGATATGATGAGTGAAATAAGCTAGACACAAGAGGACAAATACTGTATGAGCTCACTAATTTAAAACAATTAGAATAAGCAAACTCATAGTCAGAATCTAGAATATAGGTTACAGGTGATGGGACTGAGATATGGAATTGGAAATTAAGGTTGTGAATGTACTGGGTTCCTATTTGTAATAATGGTAATGTTTTGGTAACACTCCTGGTGATGGAAGCATGACATTGTGAATGTAATTAACAGGACTGAATTATATAGCTGAATGTAATTAAAAGGGGAAATGTTACATTGTATAAATAATTTTTTTCAATCCATGAAACACTACATAAATAGTGAAGCCTCAGGTAAAACATGGACTATAGTTAAAAAAAACAATTATAAAAATGTACTATTGTCAATTGTTCCACACCAATGAAAGGTGTTAATAATAGGATGGTATATGGGAATCCTGTATTTTATGCATGTAAACCCACAACTTCTTTTATAAAGGGAACAATTTGATGTATAAAAAAGACAAGGGAAGATGGTACAAAAACATTTGAAAAAATAGTAGTCAACATTTTTCCAGATTTGATTAAAAAAACTACAAACCCACAGAGCCAAGAACCTCAGCAAGCCCTAATAAAAGATAAACACCAAGAAAACCAGACCAGTAACATCATAGTGAAAATTGTAATAAAGAGAAAATGTAAAAAGCAAGCAAAGGAAAAAAGGTCTATTATCCACAGAGGAATAAGGTAAGAATGAATGCAGATGTCTCACTGGTAAATTACACATTCCAGAGGAGAAAGGAACAATATCTCTAAAGTGATCAAAGAAAAAAAATCTGCCAACCTGGAATTTTATGCCCAGCGGGAATGTGCTTCAAAAGTGAAGATAAAATAAAGACTTTTTCAGACAAACTGAAGCTGAGAGAATTCATCTCCAGACCTGCATTATAAGAAATATTAAAGGATATTCTTCAGGCAGAAGTAAAATGATTCTAAGGAGAAACTTGGATCTACCCAAAGGAATGAAGAGTGCAGTGAAAGAGAAGTATATGGCTATATATAAACTTTTTCTCATTTTAAAATTTCCATTAAAAGCTAATTGAACGATATCAACAAGAGGGTGGGGTGAGAAGCTCCAAATGTACACTCCTCACATACAGAAACATCTTAAAAAAAAAAAAAAAAAAAAAAAAGCAAAATTGGCAGAGCCAACTTTTTAAGAATCCTGAAAAATAGTTAAAGATTTAAATAGTTAAAGAATCTCTTGATTCAAGAGAACATTGAATCAAAAAACGGAAAACCTGGAGAGGAGGGCCTGGGATGTGGGGCCTAGTGGGGCTGAGCGGGCTGAGCTGACTGTGCCAGGTTACCTTCTGCTTTACCGGCTTCCTCCTGGTCCTGGAGTTCAGCACCCCTGGCGGGATTCGACTGCCCAGAGGCACCATGCCCCCTCTCCTTGCATAGCCCGGGCTGGGGGGTCCTGATAGGGAGGCCCTGGGTGTGCACAGCCTGACCAGGTCTCTACCTCACCTTCCTGGCCCTGCAATCATGGCTTCTTGGCTCTCCAATTTTTTAAATTTATTTTTTCAAAGATATTTAGATTATATAAATGTTACATAAAAGTATAGGGGATTCTCATATGCCCTATTCCTTACACCTCCCACATTCTCCCACATTAACAACATCCTTCATTAGTGTGGTACATTCATTGCAATTGATGAAAACATTTTGGAGCATTGCCACTAAGCATGAATTATGGTTTACAGTAGGTTATGGCAAGATATGTAATGGCCTGTATCTGTCATTGTAATGTCATTTAGGGCAATTCCCAAGTCCTGAAAATGCCCCCATATTTCATCTGTTTTTCCCTCTCCCTGCCCTCAAAACCTCCAGTGGCCACTGCCTCCACATCGATGATATAATTTCTTCCATTGCTAGAATCACAATAAGTCTATAGTAGAATACCAGTAAGTCCACTTTAGCTCATAGTTCATTCCCCAATCCTGAGGATTCTGGGATGGTGGTGTCCACTCCACCTCTAATTAAGAGGGGGCTGTGATCCTATAGGGCCAATGGATAGGACTCTCTTGCTTGCAGTTGTAGACTCTCTCGGTTCCTTGGGATGGTCATTGTCCATCATCATCTCCTTGTTAGTTGTCCTGGGTGATTCCAATGAACTGGAGAGTAGGTGTTGCCACTCTGTTGAGATTCAGGGTCCAGCTGGCACATGGACAGACCAAAGATTTTAGTCTCTTGGATGTACACCTATCAATCCTAGTACTAATTATAGGTTCAAGTAGAAGGGTCAGAAGAGTGTGGCTTTCCGATTTTAAGGAACTTTGCTCTTCACATTTTTTGGAGAACTGAAAACATTTTTGCCAGCTGGATGTGGAATGACCTAAGTATTCAGAATACTTTACTGGAGGAACATTTTGTGTTGTAGTTGACACCCTCAACGGATTGTTTTACAAAATGCAAAGAGAGGATAGCATCCCAAAGGTGTTAGTGTTCACAGAGGACAAATGTTTGTTAGGAGGCTGGAATTACATGGTTGACACATATCATGGCATGTTTGTAGCCTGTACACCACATGAGCAGTCTGTCTGGATCATGAACGTAGGAAGTGGATCCTATGGCTACACTATTGAAAAATACAATTCCTTTGTGATCTTGTTCAGGTTTTGGGTATCCCAGGTACATAAGGCACCGGTTTGAATCCCCTCCAATTTCATAACCCTGAAGAATTATATGTAGAGGACACAGGAGATATTTACATTGTAGATAGAGATGGAGGATTGAATAACAGATTGCTCAAATTGTCCCAAGTTTTCGCAGTGCTTTGGCTGCATGGAGGAAATGGGACAGGATCTGCTCAATTCAACATAACTCACAGTGTTAAGGTACATTCAGATGATTGGGTGTGACTGCTGACTGAAGAAATAGAAGAATTCAAGTGTTTGATAAAGACACTAGGGAATGCTTAGGAGCCTGGACCAATTGTTTCATAGAAGAGAGACTTTCTTCAGTCTGATTCACCCCTCATGGGAAGTACTTGGTGCAGCTGAATATTGGCAGCCTTTTATTGGTGGAAGCAACCCCAGTGGGATGTACTGGCCACTATTCTGTGGTCAACACCATCCAATTTGCAGAACAAATTTCATCTCATCTCTTAGACGTGGATAGGGAGACTGGAGCAATCTACATGGCAGAAATTGGAGCAAACAAGAACAAAAATATGACCATTTGAATAGCTATTTTCCTTCATTTGAGTCATGATCTTTCTTTTCCTGGAGGTTTTTCAAGTGGAAGTGCAAAGTCTCAAATTAATTGTTAAGTTCTTAAAAATGAAATACAAGTACAAGAAAAAAAGAAAGAAAATGGAAACTTTAAAATGGTAAGAAAGCTGTATGATGCTTATACTTGTCTTGGCCCTACCCTCTCGACAGCTGGGCCACCATGTGTGGGATGGCGACCTGCATTCACAGTGTGTGTCCCTGGTATCTGCTTACACACAGAGTGGAATACAATTAATGTGTAAATTTAGCATGTATGTATGTATGTTTTCTCCAAACTGTCTGATGGCTACCTGAAAGACTGATTCAAAGTGCTCAAATGTTTCCTCTAAGCTGGAACTCACTCAAAGCAGAGAAGTGGTACAGAGAGTTGGCAAAGAACCAAGCAAAAGAACTACAGGCTTCTGGGGAAAAATTGTGGTTGAGACATACAATGGGGGAGAAAAGCTGGGGAGAAATTTCTGGGAAAATTAAGGCATCCAGAAACATTTGTGCATACTGCAGAATTTTGAAAGCCACATGCATGCCCAGGGCAAGATATATGTTCAAAATAGAACTCAGAAGACACTAAGTGTTCAACTCAAAATGATCTATAAACACAGTATAAAACTGGGTTAAGCATGAAAGAGAGCTTTCACAAAAGACCAAACTGCAAAGACTGAGAGAATTTTGTTTTGTTTTATTCTGGTGTGGAGTTTGGGTTTTTTTTTTTTTTTTTTTTTGGTGTGTGTGTGTGTGTGTGTTTTCTTCTGAGCTCTTAGCATGCAAGGATATCTCTGTCAAAATATTAGCTGAGAGGGGGTTTGGGATGATGTCATCAGAGTAGGTGGGCAGGGTTCAGCTCTCTTACAAAAACAAAGGAGAAAGGGTCAAAAACTGTCTGAGGGACCTGCTTTGGGAGTCAGCAGACCAGGATAGTGCTGTGCAACCACCAGGAGGGTGAGGGACAGAGACACAAAGAACCACAAACAAACAATGTGAGTTACTAAACTCCTGTGATGTCCGGGAAGGGCACCCACCCTCCACCTCTCATCAGAAAGCATGGAGGCAAGAAGAGAGTGATATGATGTATTTAAGACACTTAAAGAGAAAAACTGCCAGCCAAGAATTCTGTATCCAGCAAAACTGACTTCAGAAATGAGGGTGAGTTTAAAGTTTTCCTGGACAAACAAAAACTAACAGAGTATGTTGCCAAAAGATCAGAATTACAAGAGATACTAAAGGAAGTACTGCAGCTTGAAAGGAAAAAACAAGGGTAAGAGACTTATAGGAGAGTGTAGAAATGAAGATTATTATAAGGGGTAAATTAAAGGGTAAAAAGACAATAGTACGATATGACAACAGAAAGCTAAAGCAAAAATGGACCAAGTAAGTAATGCCTTCACAGAAATAACATTGAATGTTAATGGCTTGAACTCCCCAATCAAAAGACATAGACTGATAGAATGGATAAAAAATATGAGCCATCTGTATGCTGCCTACAAAAAACCCACCTCAGATGTAAGGACACAACTAGGCTGAAAGTGAAAAGTTGGAAAAAGAGATCCCATGCAAATAGTAATCGCAAAAGATGTGGAGTAGCGATACTAATATTGGGAAAGTAGATTTTAAATGCAAAACTGTTATAAGGGATAATGAAGGTCATTATCTATTAATAAAAGAGGCAATTCACCAAGAAGAAATAACTATAATAAATATTTATGCACCTAACCTGGGTGTCCCAAGATACATAAGGCACAAACTGACAAAACTGTATTAAAGTCTCAAACTTTAATACACCACTCTAAGCTATGGATAGAACATCTGGACAGAGGATAAATAAGAAAACAGAGATCTTGAATAATATGATAAACGAACTAGACCTAATAGACATTTATAGAGCATTACACCCAAAACAGCAAGATATATATTCTTTTCAAGCACTTATGGTTCATTCTGGAGATAGACCATATGTTGGGTCACAACACAGACCTCAATAAAAAGATCGAAATTATATAAAACGCTTTCTCTGATCATAATGAAATGAATCTGAGAATCAATAATAGACAGAGAAAGGGAAAATTCATAAATATATGGAGATATATAACACTTAAATAATCTGTGGGCCAAAGGAGAAATTGTAAGAAAATTCAGCAAATATCTTGAGACAAATGAAAATGAGAACACAACATATCAAAACCTATGGGACACCACAAAGGCAGTGCTGAGAGGGAACTGTATAGCTCTCAATACTTACATTAAAAAAGAAGAAAGAACTTAAAATCAAAGACCTAACTCCACACCTGGAGGAACAAGAAGAAGAGCAGCAAACTAATCCTAAACCAAGCTGAAGGAAGGAAAAAATAAAGATCAGTGCAGAAATAAATGAAATTGAGAACAAACAACAGAGAGAAACAACAAATCCAAAAGTTGATTCTTTGAAAAAATCAACAAAAATCACAAAACCATTAGCTAGACTGGCAAGGAAAAAAATAGAGAAAACACAAATAAATGAAATCAGAAATGAGAGTGAGGACATTACCAATGACCCCACAGAAATAAAAGAGACCATGAAAGGATACTATGAAGAACTGTATGCCAAAAAACTAGAATATGTAGAAGAGATGGACAAATTCCTAGGAACACATGAACAACCTACACTGACCCTAGAAGAAATAGAAGACTGCAACAAACCAGTTATAAGTAAAGAGATTAAAACAGTCATCAAAAACCTCCCAAAGAATAAAAACCCAGGATCAGATGGCTTCATTGGTAAATTCTAATGATCATTCAAAGATAATCTAATACCAATCTTTTTTTTTTTTTTAAGATTTTATTTATTTATTCATTTATCCCTCCCTTGCTGCTTGTGCTCGCTGGGTCAGCTAACCACGCCGTGCAGGCGGGCTTGCCTTCACCAAGAGGCCCCGGGAACTGAACCCGGGGCCTCCCATATGGTAAACGGGAGCCCTACTGATTGAGCCACAGCCACTTCCCCTAATACCAATCTTGATCAAGCTCTTCCAAAAAAATAAAAGGTGGGTTGAGAGTGGGAGATGATGTTCAATGTAAGTAGCATTATTAAGGTTAATTGTAAAAGTGTGGAAATGAATAGAGTTGAGATTAACACATTGTAATGAGTATAACTAACACTGTTGATTTATAAATGTGATTGTGGCAGAAAGGGGTAGTATGTAGAAGTAAATGTCAATTGAAAGGAAACTAGAAAATAATCTAGGGTATGTTTAACAGTGATTTCAGTGAAGGATGAAGATTGTGGTTAATAGTAAAATATAAGAAAGTTCTTCTTTTACAAATTGCAAGAATATGGTAATACACAGGAAAATTACAACTAATGTAACTTATGGATGATAGTAATATTATAATATTTTGCCACAATGTCAAGAAGATGAGTTTTCAATACTAAGGGACAAAAATAGGTAGGTTATAAGGGGGTATGGGATTTTTCCTTTTGGAATAATGAAAACATTCTAAAATTGACTGAGGTGATGACAGCACAACTCTGTGATGAAAATGAAAGCCACTAAGGATATACTTTCAGTGGATTGTACAAAGCATGGAACTGTATAATGCAAGGAAGCAAGTGGTGGTTGATGGGTTGTGGTTAACAGGACAAATATGGGAATGCTTTCTCCTGAATGATAACAAATATATAATACTAATATAAGGTGTTAATAACTGGGTGGATTGGGGGAAAATACACCAAATATAAGATATGGGTCAAATATTACAATAAGTATAAATAATTTTACAATGCTCTTTCATAGTTTGTAACAAATGTTTCACAACAATGCAAGGTGTTCATTGTGGGGAGATGTATGGGAGCCTTGTATGATGATATGCATGTTTGTTTTGTAAATTCACAACTTTTACTATACAGTCATTGTTTAGGTATGTTCATGTATGAATGATATATTTCAATAAAAGTTTACTTTAAAATAAATTTAGCTGAACACAAGCTAAAGGAACATATACCTCAGTGATCACAGATGAGAAGAAATATAGATTTTGCAAGATTAATTTGAAAAGACCACTTTAAAAATTGATTACTACAGCCTTCAATGATTAAAACAAATCAGTAAGCCCTGGACAATGGAGCAAATCTGATTGCCACACTTCCCATATTTTAATATTCAATGGTACAGATTTAAACACAAAACCACAAGACAAAGAAACAGGAAATTATGGTCTATAACAGGTAACAAAATTAGTGACAGAAATCATCAATGAAGAATTCCAGATACTGGAATTACTGATTAAAGACATTAAGTCACTGTTCCTAAATAAGTTCAATGAGTTAAAGGAAAACATGGACAAAATACTAAAGGAAATAACACATACATGAACAAAAGAAGGAATTCAATAAAGTCAGAAAATTTTAAAAGGAACCAAACAGAAATTCAGGAGCTGAAAATACAATAATTAAATTTTTCACTAGATTGAAATTATTCAGTCTTAGGAGCAGAAAGCAAAAATAATTTTTTTAAAAATGAGAGAGGCTAAGTGACCTATGAATCCCATAAAGGATACCAATATATGTGGAAAGAATACTTGAAGATGTATTGGTTGAAAATTTCCCAAATTTGATGAAAGACATGACTATGCACATGCAAGAAGCTCGACAAATGCCAGATAGGATAAACACAAAGAGAACCACACTAAAACATATCATAGTAAAACTGTTGAAGGCCAAAGACAAAGACAGAATCCTAAAAGCAGCAACAGAGATGCAACTCATCAGGTACAAAAGATCCTCAATAAGACTAAGTACCCATTTCTCATCAGAAAACATGAAGGCCAGAAGGCAGAGGGATAACATATTTAAAATGCTGAAAGGGATTCATAATATATTAATATTCTTTCATCAATGGTAAAAAAGGGAGTAGGCTAAGTGAAAGAAACCAGTCAAACTACTACATATTGTTTGACTCCATCTATATAAAATGCCAATATAAAAAAATCTGTAGAGACAGAAATAAATTAGAAGATGGCAGATTAGAGAGACAGAAGACTCACTTCTCTCCCAGAAAAATAGCTAGAGGACAGCAGAAATGGCCTGGAAAAAATTATAGAGTTTAGGACACCAGGGAAGGTTGGACACCACCCAGAAAATAGAGGGGCAAAGGCAAAGAATCTCAATAGGAAAACTGAGAAAACCTGCAGCTACAGCTGCTGACTCCCATTAACCCACCTTTGGAGAAGTAATCTTTGAACTCTGTGGGCTCTGGTTGGCAGCTATGGACAGAGTGGGCCTCAAGGATCCACCTCTCCAGGAAAGGGGAGAGAGAGAGAGAGAGAGATGCAGCCTAAAGCTGATTCAGCTTTTGGCCAACAAATTTGGTCTGCAGTGTCCCACAAGTCCTTCCAGCCTGGTTGGGTCCATGCCATTGTTTGCCCTGAGAACTGGCATAGGACTAAAGAGATCCAACCCTCTCAAGCACCCACCCAACTGACCAGGACTAGTTGTTGAGGAAGGAGAGGTGAGTGGAATTATTTCCTAGCTGGGAAAAGGGAGGGGGTGGCTAGCAAAATTTGGTAATAATTTTTAGAAAGTTTGAATTCCGAGGCTCTGAATAGCCTTGAAGCAGGATCCTCTGTCACACTTGCAATCAGTGTTGCAGTGAATACATTCTGACCAGGGTTTGAAATGAGAGGGCTGCTGAATAGTGTCGTCTGCTGGCAGACCAAGGAAGTGCATGTGAGGAAATTAAAAGTAAATAAGTAGGAGTGATTTTGTCTGGCCTTACAGCCTCTCTCCCAAAAGCCATTGGAAGTGGGTCTGTAACACATTACTGGGTCCATCGTATGGATTTGAGCAACTAAACAGGGATAATCCTAAAGAGCTAGAACAGGTTGAACCAAGAATCAAAGAATGGCAGTAACATACAGCCTCCCACCACTAAATCCCTACACAAGAGATAGAAATTGAGCATCAGAGTAAACTCACCATGATAATCAGATGCCTAGACGTCAGCAAAAAATTACAAGTCATACCAAGAAAATGGAAGAAATGGCTCAAACAAAGGAATATATCAAAGCCCCAGATGAGACACAGGATTTGAGACAACTAATCAAGTTTTACGCAAATATCCTAAATCAAACCAACAAGTTGAAAGACAATATGGCTAAAGAAGACACTGAGTGGGGAAGCGGCTGTGGCTCAATCAGTAGGGCTCCCGTTTACCATATGGGAGGCCCTGGGTTCGGTTCCCGGGGCCTCCTGGTGAAGGCAAGGCCGCCCGCACGGCGTGGTTAGCTGACCCAGCAAGCACAAGCAGCAAGGGGGGGATAAATGAATAAATAAATAAAATCTTAAAAAAAAAAAAAAAAGAAGACACTGAGTGAGCACAAAGAAGAATTTGAAAATCTGAATAGAAAAATGACAGTTTATGGAAATGAAAGACAAAATAGGTGAGATCAAAAACACATTAGAGGCATACAAGAGCAGATTCTAAATGATAGAAGAAATAAATTATGCAGAAGACAAAACAACTGAAATGGAATAGTGAGAAAAACAGAGAGAGAAAAGAATGGAAAAAACTTGAGCAGGGGATCAGGGATGTAAATGATAACATGAAGTACACAGCATACATGTCATGGGAGTTCCAGAAGGAGAAGAGAAGGGAAAGGGGGCAGAAAAAGAATTTGAGGAAATAATGGCTGAAAATTTCCTAACTCTCATGAAAGAAATGAATTTACATGCCCAAAAAGCATAGCATACTCCAATCAGAATAAATCTGAATAGACCTACTCCAAGGCACATACTATTCAGAATGTCAAACACAAACATAAAGAGAACATTCTGAGAGCAGCAAGGGAGAAGCAAACCATCACATACAAGGGATTCCCAGTAATACTTACTGCATATTTCTCATCAGAAACCATGGAGGGGGGAATTTGGTATGATATAATTAGGATACTGAAAGAGAAAAAGTGCCAGCCAAGAATTCTTTATCCAGCAAAATTGTCATTCAAATATTGTAACAGTTGGCCATTTTGATGTAATTATGAATTCCAAAAATATAATTAAATCATGCTTGTAAACTGATCTGTTAATCTGGGCATGATTAGGTTATGAATAGGGCGTTAAGCCCCACCCCTTGGTGGGTGGGGAATCGAATATAAACAGCAAGGCAAAGAACAGAGTTGAAGCAGTCTTCTGAGAAGCAGTTTTGATGTTGGAAAGAAGGCCCCAGGAGAAGAGAAGCAAGCTGTTTGCCTGATCGCCTACAGCTGACCTTGTGGAGGAAACAGGAGCTAAGCCTGGAGAGAAACGCAGCCCCAGGAAGAGAGGAACCCCAGAAGCCTGAACCCTGGCAAACGCTGGCAGCTGTCTTGCTCTAACATGTGGCAATGGACTGTGGTGAGAAAAGAAACTTAACACTTTCTGGCCTGGTATCTGTGGACTTCTACCCCAAATAAATACCCTTTATAAAGACCAACCCATTTTTGGTATTTTACATTAGCACCCCTTTGGCTAACTAATACAAATATGAAGGTGAGTTTAAAATATTCACAAATAAACAGAAACTAAGAGAAGCCATGAGAAAAAAATACACCTTTCAGGAAGCATTAAAGGGAGCTTTACAGATTGAAAGAAAAATACAGGAGAGAGAGGCTTGGAAGAGAGTGTAGAAGGGAAGACTAGCAGAAAGGATAACCAAAAGAATAAAAAGACAGAGGAAAATAAGATATGACATGAAAGCGACTGTTATTTGCCATTGTCCTAGAAGTTCTAGCTAGAGCAATTAGAAAAGAAATAAATAAAAGGTATCCAAATAGAAAAAGAGGAAGTAAAACTCTCACTATTCACAGATGACATGATCTTATATTTTTAAAATTCTGAAATGTCTATGACAAAGCTACTTGAGCTCATAAACAAATTCAGTAAAGTATCAGGATACAAGATCAACATGCAAAAATCTGTAGTGTTCCTGTACACTAGTATTGAACAATCTGAGGAAGAAATCAGGAAATAATTCATTTATAATAGCAATGAAGGGCTCAAATACCTAGGAATCTATTTAACCAAAGATAAACAGGACCTATATTGATAAAATTACAAAACAATGCTAAAAGAGATCAGAGAAGACCTAAACAAATGAAAAGACATTCTGTGTTCACGAATTGGAAGACTAAATATCATGAAGATGTCAATCCCACTCAAACTGATTTATAGATTCAATGCAATACCAATCAAAATTCCAACACTGACTTTAGGGAAATAGAAAAGGCAATTACCAAATTTATTTGGAAGGGAAATGGCACCAGAATAGCCAAAGGCATCCTTTTAAAAAAAGCAATGTGGGAGAACTCTCACTGCCTGACCTTGAAATATATTACAAAACTACAATGGCCAAAACAGCACGGTATTCATCCCCAAATCCTCAAGATTGAGTAATGAACAGACATAAAAGGGGATTGCAACTATGAACAAAAGTAGACTTATTATTATTCTAGTAATGGAAGAACTTGTAACACTGATATAAAGGCAATTATCACCAGAGGTTGTAAGGGGAGGAGGAAGGAAAAATAGGTGTAACATGGAGCATTTTTGGGACATTGGAATTGTCCTGCATGACATTGCAATGATGGATACAGGCCATTATATATTTTGTCATAACCTATAAAATTGTGCAAGGCAGAGTATAAACTATAGTCCACAGTTAATAGCAGTGCTTCAATATGTGTTCATCAATTGAAACAAATGCATCACACTTATGAAAGATGTTAATGTGGGAGAGTGTGGAAGGGGATGGGGTGGGGCATATGAGAATCCCCTATATTTTTAATGTAACATTTATGTAATCTAAAGCTTTTATTTAAAAATATATATATATAAGGATAAAACATTTTTTAAAAAAGGAAAAGAAATGGGCAAAAGAATTGAATAGACATTTGTCCAAAGAAGAAATACAAATGGCAAAAAAAAAACACATGAAAAAATGTTCAACATCACTAGCAATTAGGGAAATGCAAATCAAACTACAAGGAGATATCATTACACACCTATTAGAATGGCCACTATTAAAAAGTCAGAAAACTAGAAGTGTTGGAGGATGTGGAAAGAAAGGAAGGCTTATTCATTGTTGGTGGGAATGTAGAATGGTACAGCCACTGTGGAGGACTGTTTGGCAGTTCCTAAGGAAGTTGAATATAGATTTGCCACATGACCCAGCAATAACAGTACCAGGTATATATCCAAAAGACCTGAGAACAGTGACATGAACAGATATCTGCACACCTATGTTCATAGCGTTACTCACAATCGCCAAATATTGAGACAGTCCAGATGTTCATCAAGCAATGAATGGATAAACAAGTTGTGGTGTATACACATGATCGAATATTATGTAGCTGTAAGAAGAAATGAAGTCGTGAAGCATATGATAACATGGATGGACCTGGAGTACATTATATTAAGTGAAGTAAGCCAGACACAAAAGGATAAATATTGTATGATTGTGCTATTATGAACTAAATATACTGTGTAAACTCAGGAGTTAATAACTAGATTATAGGTGACCAGAAAATAGAATTAGGTTAGAGAATGGAAAGTTTAGGGGTAATCTATACAAAATTGGTTAAAATGTTGTTTGTAAATCTTTGGAAATGTATAGAAATGGTGAAAGCACATCATGGTGTTTGTAACTAGCCGTGCTATTATATGGGTATGACAGTAGTTGAAAGGGAATGTCTAAGGTCATGTATATTACTAGAAGGAAAGCTAAAAATGTAGCATGGGACTGTATAGCATAGGGAAACTGCAGGTGAAATATGGATATGGGTAATATTGCATACATAAGACTGTTTTTCTTTGAAACTTAACAAATGTATCTTAATGTTACAAGCTGTTACTATCAGGCAAAATTACAACTAAAGCAAACTATGGACAGTAGTATACAGTAAAATATTAATAATTTTCTATTAAGGGTAAAAAAGGAAATATACTCAGGGAAGGAAACTAGACACAAGGTACCACCATCTATACAATATATAAGTACAAATAAACTAGAGGGACAGAAACAGAATAGCAGCTATATACAGCAGGGGAAGCATAGAGAGTTTGAGAGGTGATGAGTTGTTTTTTTATTATTATTATTGGAATAATGAAGATGCTCTAATAATGATTGAAGTGATGAATGCACAACTATGTGAGTATACCAAATACTATTGATTGTACACTTTGGATGAATTGTATGCTTTTAAAATATGTATCAATAAAATTGATTTGTTTTACATATATTCAATAAAATTGACAGAACTTAAAATAAGAAATAGATTATCAGTTTGTATTACAGGGAAAGGACAGAAGGATTGAAAGGTGACTACTAAGGGGTAAGGATTTTTTCTTTTTGGAGTAATGAAAATGCTCTAATATTGATTGCAGTGATGAATGTACAACTCTGTGAGTGATTATACCAAAAGCCTTTATTGTACACTTTAGATGGATTGTATGGTTTATTAATACATTTCAATAAAATTGATTTTAAAAATTAAAAATAAAAACAAAACAAAAAGTGCTGAAAGAAAAAAACATAAATCAAGAATTCTCCATATGGCAAAATTGCCCTTCAAAAATGAGGGAGAAATCAAGACATCCCAAGATAAACAAAAGATGAAGGTGTTCATTATCACCAGATCTGCCCCACAAGATATGCTAAAGAGAGTCCTTCAGAATGAAGGATGAAATGAAAAGACACTAGCCTATGAAAGATCACCTAAACAGGAAAGAAGGCAGTCATGGGAAAAAACGAGGGGCAAAAACATATGACATTTAGAAAATGGCAAGATTGATGAAGTATGCCTTGCATTGTCAATAATTACTTAAAATTTAAATGAATTAAATTCTCCAATCAAAATGGGGAGATTGGAAGAATGAATAACAAAGCATGATCCAAACATATGCTGTTTTAAAAAGATTCACCCAAGATCTTGAAACACAAACAGACTGAAAGTAAAAGGATGTAAAAAGATATTTCATAAAAATAGTAAACAAGAGAGAGCAGGGGTGGCTATATTAGTGTTGGACAAAATAGACATTAAATCAAAAAGTTACAAGAGACAAAGAAGGGCATATATTGAAGTATGAAGGACTTCAGAGACGATTTAACCAGACCTAGGAGAGCCAGTTAGTTTTTATGAACCTTTATTCTAACGGCCGGGCACTCAGACCTGAACACAGGTGTGAGGCCCCGAGAAACCAAAGTACAAGGCTTTTATAGTATTTTGGATAGTTTAGGAGTTTGAAAGAAAGAAATGTTCAGTTATTGGCTCACACTGTTCTATAACTCCTAATTTGGTTTGGCACAGCAAGCAAGCACACTTAGTACAGAAGTGGATTTTTGCAGTTAGCTGGTTTTAGCTCTCAGCAGGGTGGGGTAACTTGCTTTTCTGGTTTTTTGCAGGTGGGCGCCTTCAGGTGAGGCGCCCACCCATTGTTCTGTGGTTAATATGTACAGCTTAAAATTTTCCATTGTAGACCTTGAAGTTATCCATTACAATATAGTGATAAAAGATACAATATACAGCAAGAAGATATAATAATTATAAATATATATGCACCTAACAACAGAGCCCCAAAATATATGAAGCAAACATTGATAGAAATTAAGGAAGTAGTAGACAGTTCTACAATAATAATTGGAGACTTGCATACACCACTTTCAATAATGGACAGAACATTTATTTATACAGAAAATCAATGAGGAAACAGAGGACTAGAATAATATTATAAACCAACTAGACCTAGCAGGCATATATAGAACACTCCACCCAACAACAGCAGAATACGCATTCTTCCCTAGTGCACGTGGGTCATTCTCCAGGATAGATCATATGTTAAGTCATAAAAAAAAGTCTTAATAAATTTCAAAAGATTTAAATCACACAAAGCATCTTCTCCTACTACATGGAATTAATCTAGAGGTCAATAAAAGGAGGAAAATTAGAAATGCATACATATGTGGAAATTAAATAACACACTCTTAAACAACCAGTGAGTCAGAGAAGAAATCACAAGGAATATTTAAAAATTCTAAGACGTGAATTAAAATAAAAACATGAAGCACTAAAACTTATGAGAAGCAGCAAAGGTATTGCTCAGGAGGAAATTTTTGGCTGTAAATGCCTACAATGGAAAAGAGGAGATATCTCTAACTTTTCATCTAGAGGAACTAGAAAAAAAGATCAAATTAAATCTAAAATACCAGAAGGAAGTAAATAATAAATATTAGACCAGAGATAAAGGACATAAGGAATAGAAAAACAATTGAAAGAATCAACAAAACAACAAGTTGGTTCTCTGATAAGATCTATAAAATTGGCAAAATTTTAGCTAGACTGGACAAAAAAGAGAACACGGACATAACTAGGATTGGAAATGAAAGTGGAGACATTACTTTTGATCATACAGCTGTGAAAAGGATTAAGAGAATACTATAAATAATTGCATGCCAAGATATTAGATAATCTAGAAGAAGTGGGAAAATTCCTAGAAACACAAAAATTATCTAAACTGAATGAAGAAGAAATAGAAAATCTGAAAAGAACTATAACAAGTAAAGAGATTGAATCAGTAATTAAAAATCTTCCAAAAAAGAAAAGTCCAAGACTAGATGTCTTCACTGGTAAAGTCTACCAAACATTTAGAGGAAATCCTTCTCAAACTCTTCCAAAAAATTGAAGAAGAGAGAACATTTCCTAACTCATTCTATGAGATCTTCATTATTATCCTTATACAAAAGCCAGAAAAATACATCACAAGGAAAGAATATTACAGACCAATATCCCTTATGAATATAGATGCGAAATTATCAACAAAATACGAGCAAATCAAATTCAACAACATATTAAAAGAATGATACACCATGACTAAGTGGAATTTATCCCAGGAATACAAGGGTGGTTCAACAAAAGAAAATTAATCTATGTAATAATGCACCACACTAATATAATGAAGGAAAAAGCACAATGATCATTTCAATTGATGCAGAAAAAGCATCTGAAAAAAATCCAACACTCTTTCACGACAAAAAAAAAAAAAACCTCAGGAAAATAGTAATAGAAAGGAAATTACTCAACATGATAAAGGGAATTTATGAAAAACTGATGGGTAATAGCCTCCCTAAGATCAGGAATAAGACAAGATACCTGCTTTCACCACTGCTATTCAACATTGTGCTAGAAGATATAGCCAGAGAAATTAGGCAATAAAAAGAAACAAAAAGCATCCAATACAGAACATCTCACAGGATCCACAAAAAAGCATTTAGAGCTAATAAACCAATTTGGCAAAGTTGCAGCATACAAGATTAGCACACAAAACTCAGTTGCATTTCTACACACCCACAATGAACAATCTAACATAGAAATTTAAAAACAATTCTATTTATGATCACATGTAAAAACATAAAATATCTGGGAATAAATTTGACCAAGGGGGATGAAAGACGTGTACAATGAACTACAAAACACTGTAGAAAGAAATTAAAGAAGACCTAAATAAATGGAAAAATACTCTGTGTTCATGGATTGAAAGATTTAATATTGTGAAGATGTTAGTACTACCCAAGGCAATCTACTGATTCAATGCAATCCCTATCAAAATTCCAGCAGCCTTTTTGGGAAGAAATGAAAAAGCTAATACAAAAATTCACATGAATTCACAAGGGGCCCCAAATAGCCAAAACAATATTGAAAAGGAAACACAAAGTTGGAGATCCCACACTTCCCAATTTAAAAACTTACTACAAAATTACAGTAATCAAAACAGTGTGGTTCTGGGATAAAGATAGACATATAGACCAATAGAATATAATTGAAGGTCCAGAAATAAAACCACACATTTATGGCCAACTGATTTTAGCAAGAATGCCACTAACATTAAATTGGGAAAAGAATATCTTTTAAAAATATTATGCTGGAAAACTGGCTGTGTACATGCAATAAAGTGAAGGTGAATCCCTACATCACATTACATACAAAAATTAACTCAAAGTGTATCAAACAGATCTAAATGTAAGGACAAAACTGTTAAATTCTTAGAATAAAACATAGGAGAAATTTTTCATGACCTTGGATTTGGCAATGATTTCTTAGATATGACTTCAAAACATGAGAAAAAAATTCAACTTCCCCAAAATTAAAAACTTCTGTGCATCAAAGGACATTATCAAGAGGGAGGGAAAAGATCCTATGGAATGGGGGAAATAGTCACAAATAATATATCAAATGAGGGTTTAGTATATAGAATATAAAGAACTCCTACAACTCAACAATAAAAATGCAAACAACTCAATTGAAAAATGGCAATAATTTGAATAGACAATTTTATAAAGGATATATACAAATGCCCAATACACCACATTTACAGAATGAAGGGAAAAAAACACACGATCATCTCAATCGATGCAAAAAAAATGCATTTGACAAAATACAGCACCCTTTATTGATAAAAAGAATTAGAACACTAGGAATAAAAGGACTGTCCCTCAACATGATAAAGGGCATATATAAAAGATCCACAACTAATGTCCTACTAAATAGTGAAAGATTGAAAGTTTTCCCTCTAAAATCAGAAAAAAGACGAGGATGTCCAGTGTCACCACTGTTTTTCAACAATGTACTTGAAGTTCTTGCAAGAGCAATTAGGCAAGAAAAAGAAATAAACGGTATCAAAATTGGAAAGGAAGAAGTAAAACTTTCCCTATTTGACAATGATATCACCCTATATGCAGAAATTCCTGAAAAATCTGCAATGTAGTTCCTAAAGGAAATAAATGAATTCAGCAAAGTGGCAGGGTACAAGATCAACACCCAAAAATCAGTAGTGTTTCTATACACAAGCAATGAAAAATTGGAACAAGAAATCAAGGACAAGATTCCATTCACAATAGCAATTAAAAGAATCAAATAGGGGGGCGGATGTGGCTCAAATGGTTGGGCGTCCGTCTGCCATATGGAGGGACCTGGGTTCAATCCCCGGGACCTCACGGTAAAATTAAAAAAAAAAAAAAAAAGAATCAAATATAGAAGGATAAATCTTACTAAGGATGTCAAGTACTTCTACACAGAAAACTACAAAACATTGCTAAAAGATATCAAAGGAGGCCTAAATAAATGGAGGGATATTCTGTGTTCATGGAATGGAAGACTAAACATCATTAAGTGTCAATACTACCCAAAGCAATTTAGAGATCCAATTCAATCCCAATCAAAATTCCAACAACATTCTTTGCAGAAATGGAATAGTCCATCATCAGATTTATATGGAAGGGTAAGGGGTTCTGAATAGCTAAAGCCATCTTGAAAAGGAAGAATGAAATTGGAGAACTCAGACTTCCCAACCATAAAACTTATTACAAAGCCACAGTAATCAAAGCAGCATGGTAGCGGCACATGGACAAATATATAGGCCAATGGAATAGAATTGAGAACTTAGATGTGAACTCTCACATTTATGACCAACTCATTTTTTTTTATACAGAAGTTGTGAGCTTACAAAACAATCATGCATAATGTGCAGAATTACCATATGTCATCCCTCCACCAACACCTTACTTTGTTGTGGAACATTTGTTACAGATATGAAAGAACATGATCAGACTGCTACCACTAACTATGATCCATACAGTACACTTGGTATATTTTTTCCATACACTCCCCTATTACTGACACTATATACTAGCACTGTACACTTGTTATACTTCATGAGAGAACACTCTCATATTTGTACTGTAAACCACAGTCCATCTTTCATCACATGGTTCACTTTGTTATACAATCCCATGCATTGTACATTCCATCCAAAGTGTACACTCAGAGGCTCTCACTCCCATCACAGAGTTGTGTAGTCATCATCCCAGTAAACCTTTGAATATTTTCCTTAGTCCAAAAGAAAATATTCCATACTGGGAACCGAACCTGGGACCTCTGATGTGGGAGGGAGGCACCTAATCATTTAAGCCACCTCCATTCCCTGCTTTGTTGTGTCTCTCATTATGTTTTTTCCTCTTGTGTTTCTTATTGCATCATCTTGTTGTGTCAGCTTGCTGCACCTGCCCAACATGCCAGCTCGCTGTCTTCTTTAGGAGGCACCGGGAACCGAACCACAGACCTCCCATGTGGTAGGCAGGAGCCCAATCGTTTGAGCCACATCCACTTCCCTGGAAGTGTATTATTAACCACAATTCTCATCCACCTCCAGGTTCACTATGTTGTTCAGTCCCTACATTATTCTCTAGCTTTCTTTCAATTGACATTTACATCCCTAGACTACCCCTTTCAGCCACAATGCCAATTATAAACCAACCATGTTAGTTATATTCATTATAATGTGTTACCACCAACTCTATCCATTTCCAGTTTTACAATCAAGCTAATTGAAAATTTGGCTTACATTAAACATTGTACCCTTTCTCAGCCCTCATCCTATCTCCTAGTAACATATAGTCTAGGTTTTAACTCCATGTGTATATCCTTCATATTTAGTTTCATATTAGTGAGACAATATAATATTTGTCCTTTTATGTCTGGATCATGGACACTTGAGTTGTTTCCTTCTTTTAGCAATTGTCTCTGTGCTTCACTATTTTCACTTTTTCTGGATATATACCTAGTAGAGTGATTGCTGGATCATTTGGCAGTTCTGTATTTAGTCCTGAGGAATTGCCAAACTGTCTTCCACAGAGGCTGCACCATTCTACATTCCCACTAACAAGGAAGGAGTGTTCCTATTTCTCCACATTCTCTCCAATACTTGTTGTTTTCTGTTTTTTTTAAATAATGGCCATTCTATGAGGTGTGAGATGATACCTCATTTTCATTTTGATTTGCCTGGTAGCTAGTGATATTGAACACTTTTTCATGTGCTTTTTTACCATTTGTATTTCCTCTTGGGGAAAAAAATGTCTATGTAAGTTTTTTGCTCATTTTTAAAATTAGATTGCTTGCTCTTTTAATGTTGAGTTGTCTGATCTCTTAATATAGCATGGAAATCCAACCCTTATTGGATATGTGGTTACCAAATATTTTCGCCTATTAAGTGGGTTGCTTTTTTACCTTCTTGACAAAGTCCTTTGAATCACAAAAGTTTAAAGAGGTCTCATTTATCCATTTTTTCTTTCATTGCTCGTGTTTTCAGTGTAAAGGTTTAAGAAATTACTACCTTTTTTTGATTGGTCCTATCAATATCTTTCAGTAGCTTGCTGATAAATTAGGAAGTAAAGTAATTTCACTCCAAAAAAAACAAAAAACAAAAAAACACCACCTACCACCAGGTCTCAAAGGGGTTTTCCTACATTTTCTTCTAGGACTTTTATGGTTCTCACTTTTATATTTAGATCTTTGATCCATTTCGAGTTAATTTTTGTATAAGGTTTGAGATAGCGGTCCTCTTTTTTTCTTATGGATATAGATATTCAGTTCTCTCAGGACCATTTTTTGAATAGATTGTTCTGACACAGCTGGGTGAGTTTGACAGCCTTGTCAAAAATCACTTGACCATAGATATGAGAGTCTGTTTCTGAACCATCAATTCAGCTCCATTGGTCTATATTCTATCTTTATGCCAGTACGTGAGAGTCCTCCAACTTTGTTTTCCCTTTTTAAGATGTTGCTTGCTATTTGGGGCCCTTTACTCTTCCAAACACATTTGATAATTGGATTTTCCATTTATTTTTAAAAAGACTGTTGGAATTTTATTGGGATTGCATTGAAACTGTATATCCGTTTGGGTAGAATTGACATCTTAATGATATTTACTCTTCCCATGCATGAACATGGAATGTTCTTCCATTGTTTTTAGTTCTTCTTAGATTTCTTTTAGCAATGCCTTGTAATTTTCTGAATACAAGTGCTTTATGTCCTTGGTTAAGTCCATTTCTAAATATTTTATTCTTTTTTTCAGTCTTGTAAATGGGATTTTTTTTCTTGACTTCTTCCTCGGATTTCTCATTACTAGTATACAGAAACACTACTGATTTTTGCATATTAATCTTGTATCCTACCACTCTGTTGAATTTGTTCATTAATTCTAATAGTTTTGTTGTAGATTTTTCAGGATTTTCTATGTATATCACATCATCTGCAAACAATGAATGTTTTACTTCTTCCTTTCCAATTTGGATGCCTTTTATTTCTTTTTCTTGCCTGATTGTTCTAGTTAGAAGCTCTAGCACTATATTGAACAACAATGGTGACAGTGGGCATCTTTGTCTTGTTCCCAATCTCAATGGGAAAGTTTTCAGTTTTTTACCATTGAGTACAATGTTATCTGTGGGTTTTTCATATATGTTCTTTATCATGTTGAGAAAAATTCCTTAGATTCCTATCTTTTGTAATGTTTTTATCAAAAAAAAGGATGCTGTGTTTTGTCAAATACCTTTCCTACATTTATTGAGGTGTTTCTTCTTTGATTTATTAATGTGGTGCATTATGCTGATTGATTTTCTTATTTTGAACCACCCTTCCATGCCTGGGATAAAATATGGTGTTTTGCTATATATATAGTGATATAATGACTCAAATCAACTCAAGCATAAGAAAACAATAAAAATAGAGAACATGAAATAAGCAAAGGATTGTCCAATAAACAGGGTTCCAACTGTTATATCACAATCCTTCAAGATGTACATACATATAAATATAAGCTCACCAAACTGGGGGAACCTCCAACATCTGGCCCACAAGACTGTGATTAACAGCCAGCCAGAGTCCCAAATGGATGCAATATAAATACATATATGTATATCTAGTTAGTTTTAAAAGTTTATACTGGGGACAGATGTGGCTCAAATGGTTAGGCGTTTGTCTCCCATATGGAGGGACCTGGGTTCGATCCCGGGGACCTCCCGGTAAAAAAAAAAAAAAAGTTTATACTGACAATTAGAGTGAGAAATAAGAGTGACATTGCAAGTTAGAATCACAGAATGACAGGAGAATAGAAAAGTCTTATAAACAAACTCACCAAACAAAATGTTCTGCCAAATAAAGGTCAACAATAATGGAAGCTTAATATCAAAAAGTTTGTTAAATGCAAAGGAGATGGAAACAATTGATACATATTTAAGTCAAAATTGTACACAGAATAGCTTCTTAATAGTAATTAATATGATGTGTGGGCTGCGAGCTACAAACAGGGGCCCAACTGCTTTGGAAATTCACAAGCCATCAAATAGTTAACAAGAAATTAAGTAATGATAAATGTATATACAAACTCACCAAACCGGGGGACACCAACATCTGGCTCACAGTCTGGAAAGTCACGAGTCAGCAAATACCAGAGTCCCAATTGGGAACAACCCCTGGGCAGGGCATCCCCTCCCAGGGTGGGACTTCAGTCAGCTCCTATACAACCGTCCTCTTTTATACTAACATTGAGTATTGCTTATCCATTCAAATCATGAGCCAAAGCATATTCCACAGTTTGTGCAATTCCAAAGGAAGTGGCCAGTTTCCTTGAGAATGTTCACAGCCTCCCTGGAATGTTCCTAATACTTATCTTGGTGTTTGCTTGCCCCAGAACAAAGAACTGTAAGTTCTCGCTTTAGCCCATAGGGTCACTGCCCAGTTTCTCTGCCTTTTATGCTGACTATATGCTGACCAAGGTAATATTACTTGCTGTTTGTCAGAGTTTAAAGTTCGAAAAACACTAAATTTTTTCCCAATACATATGGCCAACTGATTTTTGACATGGTGGCAAAGACTACTCAATTGGGAAGGAATAGGCTCTTGAACAAATGTTGCTAGGAAAACTGGATCTCTATTTGCCTCACACCATATACAAAAATCAACTCAAAATGGATCAAAGACCTAAATATAAGAGCTAGAACTATCAAAATCCTAGAAGAAAATTTAGGGAAGCATCTTCAGGACCTTGCATTGGGCAATGGTTTCTTAAACTTTACACTCTAAGCACAAGCAACAAAGAAAAAATAGATAAATGGGACCTCATCAAAATTAAACACTTTTGTACCTCAAAGGACTTTATCATGAAAGTAAAAAAGACAACTTACATAATGGGAGAAAACATTTGGAAACCACATATCCAATAAGTCTTTAATATCCAGAATATATAAAGAAATCCTTCAACCCAGCAATTAAAAGACAAACAGACCAATTTGAAAATGAACAAAAGACTTGAATAGACATTTCTCCGAAGCGGGTATACAAATGACTAAAAAGCACAAGAAAAGATGTTCAACATCACTTAGCTATAAGGGAAATGCAAATCAAAACTACAATGAGATACCATCTTACACCCACTAGACTGGTTGCTTTTTAAAAAAAGAAAAAAAGCAGAAAACTTCAAGTGTTAGAGACAATTTGGAGGAATAGGAACCCTCATCACTGCTGGTGGGAATGTAGAATGGGTAGAATGGTGCAACCACTGTGGGGGATGGTTTGGCAGTTCTTCGGGAAGCTGAGTATAGAATTGCTATGTGATCCAGCAATCCCACTACTAGGAATATACCCATAAAAATTGAAAGCAGGGATACATAGAGATATATTCACACCCACATTCATTGTGACATTATTCACATCTGCCAAAAGTTGGAAACAACTCAAGTGTCCATAAATGGAAAAATGGATAAACAAAATGTGGTATATACATGCGATGGAGTATTACTCAGCTGTAAGAAGGAATTGAAGTATTGACATATGTGACAACATGGATGAACTTCAAAGACCTCATGTTGAGTGAAGTAAACCACTCAGTAAGGGACCTCACTAATATGAACTAAAGATACTGAGTAGACTCGTGGAGGTAGAATCTGGAAGATAGGTTACTAGGAGATAGAAAGGGAGTAGAAAGTGGTGAGCTGATGCTCAATATGGGCAGAATCTATGATAAGATGGGTGGTGGCAGTTTGGCAGTGGATGGGAGTGATGGGGATACAGTGGTGTGAGTGGGGTTGATGGTGCTGGAGAGTGAGTGTGAGTGGGGTTGGGGGGATGGATTGGGTCATCCATGGAGTTTGGGAGTGGGCTGGAGGAAGGAACAGGTAAACTCTGAGGAGGATGAGAACTATGGTTCAGAATACAATTGTGGTAGTGGTATTTCGGTTTCCAAGGCAGAAGAGGGTCCCTGCAGGGTGCCAGTGATGAGGGGATGTATGGGGAAGGGTACACCTTAGGCATGCCTCTAAGGAATATGAATGTGTTCATGTTGTCTTAGAGTGTTATCTCAGTGGGTGGAGACCCACACAATAATCAACAAAATATTATTTTTTTAAAAGATTTTATTTATTTATTCATTTATCCCCCCCTTGCTGCTTGTGCTCGCTGGGTCAGCTAACCACGCCACACAGGTGGGCCTGCCCTCACCAGGAGGCCCCAGGAACCGAACCCGGGGCCTCCCATATGGTAAACGGGAGCCCTACTGATTGAGCCACAGCCGCTTCCCATCAACAAAATATTAAACTCCCATCCCAGGGAGTACTGTTACACTCTCAAATAGAGTGGCAAGAATCTCTAGAGTACATAGGCAGTGCCTAATAAAAGGAAAACAGATCAATATGTCAAGCCTACAATAATTCTTGTACTTATGAACTTTATCTTGTAAAGTTGAAACTTAGTCTAATAATAACTATTGCCTAAGAGTTACCTCCTGAAAACCTCCTTGTTACTCAAATGTGGACTCTAAGCCAAACTCAGCAAATAAACTCACTAGCTTCCCCCCAGCATGGGACATGACTCCCAGGGATGAGCTTCCCTGGCACTGAGGGATTAATACCAAGCACCAACCAATGATGCATTTGGAAAAAGACCATGACCAAAAGGGGTAAACAATAAATGCAAAAGAGTTTTTTATGGCTAAGATATTTCAAAGTGAGTCAAGAGGGCATTTCAGAGGTTAGGCTTATGCACGTCTCAGGAAAATTTCATTAACTGCCACAGTAAACAAAACCCAAACAAGGTTGCTCCTGAGGGCTCTAGAGACATCTGTACACTATAGGCAAGGTACACAATCCCTTGAATTCAGCACCCCTTCGGTGGGCCTTACCTTGGAATATATGATAATCTATTTCCCCAATGTAACAGATTTAGATTCATTTATAATTTCCCTACACATGATTCTTCTACCCCTTTTATTTGAACTTACAATTAGCACTATACCCATTAAATATATGTCCCAAGACTTAAATCTTTGGTTTGTTCATATGCTGGTTGAGCCTTGAATCTCAGCAGAGTTGCAGCCAACACCTACCCTCCAGTTCATTGGACTCACCCAGGACAACCAACAAATGGTGATGATGGACATCCTCCATCCCAAAAAACAAAGAGCATCTACAAATGCAAGCAAAACAGTTCTTTCCATCTGCCCCATAAGATCTAAGCCCCTTCTCAATCTGAAGCAGAGTGGGCATCACCATGCCAAAATCCTCAAGGTTGAAGGATGAAAAAAACATAAAGGGGAATACAACCATGGACCAGAGTAGAGTTATTTTTGTTGTAATGGAAGAACTTATAACATTGATGTAAAGATATTGGTTATCAGAGGTTCGGAGGAGGGGAGGGAAAACATAGGGCATTTTTAGGACATTGGAATTTTTCTGCATGATCTTGCAATGATGGATACAGGCCATTATACATTTTTTCAAATCCTATAAAACTGTATAGTGAAAAGTGTAAGCCATAATGTAAATTATAGACCTTGGTTAGTAGCAATGCTTCAATATTGGTTCATCAATTGTAACAAATGCACCACAATACTGTAAGATATTATTATAGAGGGAAATGAGGGAGGAGGAGGGGGGTGGGGTATATGGGAATCCCCTATACTTTTAATGTAACTTTTCTGTAATCTATAACTTGCTTAAAAATAAAATTTTGAATAACTGCAAAAAACACACAATGAGATATCACTTCAGACCCACTAGAATGGCTACTATTAAAAGAACAGAAAACTACAAGTTTTGGAGAGTTAGGGAACTATGGGGGACAGGGTAATGGGGAAATAATGCATAATGGATGTAGGGTTTCTGTTTGGGGAGAAGGGAAACTTGAAGTGATGGATGGTGGTGAGGGTACAGCAACATTGTTAATATGATTAATCTCTTTGAATGGTATGCTTGGGAGTGATTGAGATGGAAAAGTAAACGTTGTATATATGTTCCCAAAAATTTTTAAAAAGGAAAGAAAGAGCTGCTAAAGATGATAATTAAATGCAAATATTATCCTGGATGGGATCAAATAAAGGAGAAGAAAAGGCTCAAAAGAACATTATTGGGACATATGAAAAAATCGGAATATAGACTGTAAGATTTATATCAATGCTTAATTTCTTGAACTTGATAACTGCACTTAAGGTGGTTATTTAAGTAAATATCTTTGTTCTTGGGCAATATACATGACAGTATTAAGTGTACAAGGAGCACAATGTATACACCATACACTCATGTATTGAGAAGATAGATAGATAGATAGATAGATAGATAGATAGATAGATAGATAGA